>JAULBS010152120.1:0-12081 GCA_032355785.1 Symmetromphalus regularis
ATTCTGATAATATACATTCATAGATACATATATGTACATACATGTAAATGTACTTCATTATTTGCATAGTGACTATAGGGGTCAAACTTTGGTGTTTGGGGGGGGCACAGCGATTATTGCTTTGGATTCCTAGGAATCAAGAGGGCACCAAGGCAATTTTGAAGACACATCGGGCATAATGGCAAATTGAGTTTCCTATGGGACAAATGGGGAAAAGGGGCAATATTTGCCTTTGTTAGAAGTGAAATTGAGAGTGCATTGCAGCAAAGGCACAGTGCCTTGGTGAAATTTGACCCCTGTGATTACAACTTTATAAATCTGCTTTAAAAACCCAAATATAATTATCGATGATGTATTTTATAATACTGTATATAGTATTTTAAATTCGCAGTGCTTCCACATGTAACTCAGTCCATCAGACAACACAACACATACCATAGGCATTCGTTTTTTTTTTAATGTGAACCAAAGCATGGCAGTTTGGAATTTGTAGTGGAAATACATGTAATTAGAACCCCAAAATACGATATTATAGATAAAAAACTAAACAAATTCCTTTATTCTTAAGAATGCATTCAAAACATATAACACTTTATTTGTGATTGAAATTGATTATACAAATGATTATTTGTGATAAAGTTGATAGATTGTTTAAAACCCCAGACACAATCTTAGAAAATTGTCTTACTGAGGATACATACATCAGAATCTGTATGCATTTTATTTGATGAAGAACTGGGTAACGAGTGCAATTTAGCTCAATTATACTGGCGGCAAGTGTATAATGGGAGACAGCAGAATTGATCGGAACTCACACATGTATAATAATTTAAGATTTATATAGTACATATACATGTATGTTAATGTTGTACTATCATTTAAATTCCAAGGATTCATGCAGGGTTCCTGGAATTTCATGATTTAAAAATGCAGTCTTGAAACATTCTTGGAAACCATTAAAATCCATGGTGTCATGAAATTCATGAAAACAAGCCAATTAAAAAAAACAAATGTTTTTGTAATAAAATATGACCTTTCTGAACTAATTTATAATAAACTGTCATAAAAACATTTTTGACTGTTTTATGTACTGGGAGAGATTAATAATGTTCTGGAAATGTTTTACAAATGTGCTTTAATTTAGATGGCATTCAGGTGCCCTAGCATCAGGGGTTTAAAAATTATTTTGAAAACACACTTGCCCAAAGGCAGATGAGATTTGCTTTTTCACCTGCCCACAATATTTGTTCACTTCTCCATCCAAAATACACTAAATAAATACACTAAAATATGTTTCATGTATAGCATGTCATACACAATATATACTAATTATACTGCACTAGTAAATGTATTATGCAATCACTCTTGCTGATTTTGATTAAGGTACATGTATGTTCTTGAATTGATCAAATGGTAGGAATGACTTTGGGGGGCGGGGAAGGGGAGGGGCACTGATGAAATATGTACAAACTCTATATCAGATTTTGGTTACAATGGCAGACATTAATGAGTGAAGAAAAAGCTCTAAAATGGGGGACACCCCCCCCACCCCCATTCCTATGGCCATGAACTGCTCACAAAATAAAAATAGAGCAGACACACCAAAGTCTAATATATTGTAATGAATTCCTTAAATGAATAACACATTAAAAATCTATTCATAAAGGTAACATTTTCACTCATTGACTGTTCCAGTGCTGTAACGGGCAAAAACATTTATGTCGGTGAACCACAACTAATGAAAATAAATTAAAAGAACTTTCAAAGAGGCATTTCTGAATGTCATTTATTGCAGCTGTATTCAAGTAATCTAGTATAATAGCTAGTTCAACATCAAAAGCATTTAAAACACTGGATAGCATTTCCAAATCACATCTCGGGTAGGCCTACGTTTGACAACATCTGTCAAGAATCCCCAAGCTACATATAGAATTAAGGTAGATAACTCTAATTATCGGCTATTTCCATAATCATCGGAGAAACCATTTGCAAACGTTTGCAAAACAAACTATATGACTAGTTACTGTCGTCTTCTATCACATTACATTTATTTAATATTACGCAAATAAAACAATCTAGCGAGCAACTATGAGCTGTCACTCTCATGAACATGCCTAGTGAATTATCAAAAGCATTTATCATAATGGAAATGGCCAAAACGTTGCGACTGACTTACATAGACAGAAATAACTTTGTAACACGAACTGCAAAAACATGATTACATTTAAAAGTCATTATATTTGGCAAATATGAAATGTTGTCATTATGTTGATAATTTAATAACTTGAAAGTTTACTTGCCCATGGGCAAGTTAGATCTTGCAGATCAGTTGCGTGACCATCAAATTCCACTTGGCCGGACATTGGGCAGTAGTATTTTTCAACCCCTGATCATGAATCCTATCATGTTACTTTTAACAAATGTATCTTAAATGAACATTATCAAATTAAACATTGTTTGTTTTTATAGAATCAAACAGATATTAAGCAGCTGCCCATTGAGGTTAAACTCATTATACTTTCTCTTAAGAATGATGTCTGCTTTAAATGTAGGTCACATTTTACTAAATTAGAAAAGTTGACTATACAGTTTAAGAAAAGGAGCTTAAAAGAGATGGCAGTTCAAGCAGGACTGAATGTAAATACTTGTATATTCTGTATATTCGTTATATTGTATAAAGAACCGTGTAATTTTAGTGTTGTGGTGTTAGATGTCCAGGTTTAATCTTGTCAGGATTCATGAAAAAATTAAACATCCGAATTCATGTTTACATCAAATATTTCAGAATTTTTAATTAAAAACAAAACAAATTCTGGTTCTTAAAATATTATCAAAGAATTAAGATTAATTAAAAGTTTTATTTAAAAAAGTCTGTAAATGGTCTGTTTCTGAAGCTTCTAATTTCTTAATCTGGTTTCGAATGATTAACATGACTCAGATCAAATGCATGTTGATTATGTGATTCGTCTAGTCTCTGTAACGCATACTTTTCTATCAATTAAAGTTGGAAATGGTATAGTTTATGACATCAAGGCCTTGAAAGTAAGTTTGGATTAGAGGATTCTCATGAAAATATCCATTTCAAGGCCTAATGTCAATTATAGCAAAATAATTTGGAGCACATTTTTTAAAAGAGTCTGGAAGTCTGGTACTCTATAAATCCACATTAGACTCACTACTTTATAACAAATGAGTGAAACAGTCTAATCAATTATTTTTAAATAAGGGTCTGTTGACATTAGCTTTAACAAAACCATAATGATATTCAACACTCTTGATAAATAACTCTGACAACTCTAAACACTGACAATCATTAAAAAAACCTCACAAAATGTGTGTCATGTTGTTTTATTTGTAAAACTTGGTCAGTCTCACTAGATAAGTGTGACTGGCAAACAAATTCAGCCAGACAATCCTCAGTTAACAATTTAATTTTACTCTGCAAAACTGAGGATTGGCCAGTGATTAGCAATGTTTTGGGGTGTTGTTAAATAAATACTCTTTTCCTTTACCATATTAACTGGGTAGTTTATTACCTGATGACATCTAGCTTTATGCGTTTACGTGAAGGGCATTCCCCTTCCTAATACATGAACACTGTAGCTGTACAGTTTCTCAGGTTGCTAATAATCTGATTTTAAACAACTCAACTGGTTGTTGCAGAATGATCCTTGATCTGTAATTGAGAACTAGGAGCAAAATTGTCACTGGTTTCTATCACAGATTCAGCTAATTCAGTCTTTTCATTATGGTATTTGCTTTTAACCTCTGAGGTAAACTGCATGTATAAAGTAACGCAAAAAAACAATTCTATCAAATTCTGCTTAATACATGTGTATACTCTAAACAAACAAAAATTACTGTATATATATTTATTTTTTATCATAGTACTGTTATAAAAATAACAGTTACTTACAAACAGTGTTTAAGTTATAATTTACAAACATTGTCACACTAATATCAGTGATAACAATAGTGGCATGCAGAAAGGGAGGCAGAGGGGGTGATGCCCCCGGGGATCCATTTCGGGGGAGTATCCAATCAAAGAGTGAAATTAAAATTAGGCCCTACAGTATGCTTGAATCTTGGGGTCATACAATCAAGGAGTTAGCCCTGGGCATCACCAAACTTCTTCATGTCACTGGATAGCGAGATGGCTTATTCTGCTTCAAAATAAGGTAGTGAGAAAACAAGGTCAATTAAAGTATTGGCAGTAACTAGACTATGTCTTCTTTGAAGTATCACCTACATTGTACTTAGTTATCTATACGTATGTTTTAATGTGTTTATCTCTCTATGTTTATTCATGTACACACATGCAGTTTATGTTGATGATTTTATAGGGAAAGCACTGACAAAATGTGATTTGACAGCATTCACGATCTGTTTATTTGACTATATCATTGCAATCATCCATTCACTCTTCCCACATGATTTGTAATTTGTTTCCAGATTACATTCAACTGTTAGTCACTTCATTTCATTCCTTTACTAAGGCAAAAGTCATGTCACTTTTCTATGTCATGATGGCTATATGGATTTTGAATAGTTTTATCTTTCAGACAAAACCTGATAATGAATTCCTCCAGGGAGATGTTTCCTTCTGTACACCAAATGCCAATTTAAAGATAGGTTGATTGCAATTGAACTGGTCAAATTTGTCTCACATTTCCAGATGTCTGACTTCTGATTGTTTCTGCTAATGTTGTCACATTTTCAGTTGTAATTGTATATGGTTTATGTAATTTTTCTAATAAACCTACAATGGATTAAAATTGAATGCAACAGTTACTATAAAACTCATTTTTGATAAATCATTTTCATCACAGAATGTATTTCTGTTAACAAAACAATTACTGTTGAACCTGAGTGGCCGCCTAAGTTTATAAACAAAATTAGCCAATAAAGACTTATTATAGGTACATGTAGCAGTTTTCACAGTATTTTAAAATGTTCTGCTGTTTATACTAGTAATTGGTTGGTTGCTTGTACTTATTTTCGTGCTATATCCAATTAAGGTACAAGCATGCTGTTCTAGGTTCTCAGATCAGCTTCCTGTAGTGTCTATCCAGTTATTAATAAGCAGCCAAGGATCTTTTATATGCACTATGTCACAGACAGGATAGCACATACCACAGCCTTTAATAAACCAGTTGTGAACCACTGGCTGGAATAAGTGGTGTGCACCTACCCACTGAGCTACATTGTATGTGGAGCACTGACTCTGGGTTAGAGCCGATACTGAACGAGGTGGGCCCTGTGAGATTAAAAATCCCATTCCTCGACTGAGATTTGATCCAAGTACCTATTAGCTGTTCATCCAATATTTTACCCATTGCACTACAGAGGCCAGGGTGTACTAGTAATTAATGCATGAATTTATAGAAATGAATGGTCTCAAACTAATCTATTCATTAAACACTTTAAAAGTCTCATTTCTAGATCATTTGAGAATTTTAATCATGCTTTGCATAAAAAAGAAAAGCTACCCATCAACTTGCAAGTATATTTTGCTAGTTCATTTTGTTAACAGTAAATGATGATATCTGTTCAGGTATTTTATGAATTTGAGATCTAATTGACAAGTGAGCATGTAAAACACTCAGAAATTGTTGTGCTATCAATATACAATGTTTTATTATTTAAAAAACACTTATTATTAATTCTATTGTACAATAAACATACAATAAAGATGTTACAGTTTTTGTGGGGGTGTTTTCTATCTATTATGTCTGCTATTTGTCAGTGTCTGGATGCATTTATATCTGTGAATGATCTTGAATTATGAAGTCAATCTTTGCTATGCAATGGCTTCTATTAACAAAACTATAGGAGATAATTCTGGTGTTGTTAATTAACAGCATTGATAATAAATAGCATGCACAAACCTCATGTTAAATTCATATGCTTCACTGGAAGCTGATGGATTGTGCTATTTATTTGTTTGGATAATAATTTCATCCTTGGGGGTCAGAGAATTTCTAATGAAAAATATTTATACCTTTCCCTTTGGTACTGGATAATAGTTTTTTCTGTAGGCATTTTCACCCCACAAATGTATTTGTTGGCCAAAAGAACCAGAGGAACCACATCATTACCTTTGAGTGGCACAAGAATTTCCTGTTTGGGAAATATCATAAAATACCATTGGTCCAAATTTAGTCAGTATTGAAAGTCAAATCTGTTTCCAAAAATAATCTACATTAAAGACTCTTCTTTGCCAACATATTTATCATCACTTTTGCATGAAATGAAACTAGATTTCATGCAGCTCTTCAAATTAAGACAGCACTCAATTGTCATTGCTAATCTTTTTGCTGTGGCACTCCATTATTATGATCATGTAAATATAGCTAAACCTTTGTTGAGCTGTTACCCAAAGAGTAACAAAATGTTCAGTGTCACAATTAGTAACATTTTCCTTTTGATACAAAGAGTACAAATTGTAGGCCACCGGGTTGGTGACCCTCAACACCCTCATATTACATAAAAATTGATTTATGCCAGATTTAAACAGACATTTTGAAAATTTATTTAATTTGTACAATGGCTGATGTTATTACTCTGAGCATACAGTTTGTATGAACAGTAAAATGTTGTTAATTGTAAATGACTCCTTCAACAAAAGGGTGCTTAATATGTATGTAGTTGATTTTGTACAAAATTGCTGGTAGTTTGTTGTACTTATATGTTAGTATAATGTTTTTTTCATTAATGAATTAAAATTACCAAGATTTAATTCAAATAATTGACTTAAATGGATTAAAATTACATTGTTTGAATTAAAATTATTATCACTTACATTGTAGGTGACAGTACATCCAAAGTGCACTGAATATAATCATTATGTTACAGTACACAAAAAAGACATACTTAAAGAAGTGACAGTTTTTTACATCTGTAATTGAAGTGATAGGACCTGAAAAATAATCTCTTTGTCATAAATTGTCAGTTATCTGTATACATTATTAGTAATTAGTAGTCATTCACAATTCTATACATTTTTCTATTTTTACAAAGTGAACACATTTTTTACACCCATTCCTCTTCCAAATTTGTATGCTTAAAATATCAGTCTTGTTTCGAAATTAAGCTTTTTTATATTATTACATATTTTTTATTCACAAATCTACTATTAACAATAATAGTTCAAAACACTCCCAGGGAAGAGTGGCCGAAGTACATTGTATGTGAGAAGATATTACATTGGAAATGTAAACAACAATGTAGCCTATTCCTGAATAATATCAGAGCAACAAAGCGGAATTAAATATTTTAATGATTAAAATACATTTGTATGTTGACGATCATCCCTTGTTTCCAAAGAGTACACTTTGTATGAATGGGAAAATGTTGTTAATTGTGAACGACGCTAGAGTTTGATGGAAAAATATGTTTGCTAACATTTTACAGTTTTGTACCATTTGAAGACCAATGGTTTTATGGTGCTGACATAGATGTATGTGTTTCTGTTACTATGAAACCAGTTCTGAAATAAATTGTATTAATGTCTTGCTTACATAAATTAAAATGTTAATCTAAACAACTTTTACATTACATCTAAACTTCAACAAGCATGCTTATTCAAGTGCACAATGTTTAACCAATATACCTGTATGATCTCATCACTAGTACCGTAAGTTTCTACAAATAATTATATAATAGATCAGGTGTCTCGCTACATATCATAAGTGATGGCAGGCCCGCAATCTCTTAAGACTTATTTGGAATACACCTACTATCCGTTGATAACAATAGTAATATAGTAATAGTTTATTTAGGCCACCATCCAAAATCACAAGTCATGCCATTGTCGTGAATAAATATACAAAGACATTTTTGGAGTACTTTTACCCTGCAAATCTTAGGTACCATCCCTTCCTATAAGTGGAACCAGATCTACCGATTTCCTCCATCCTTTTTCTGAATATTGGGTAGACCACTGTACTTTTGATTAAGTTATTTAAAAAGATGTTTTTGAAGATTCAAAAAATAATAATTCTGTTCCCAATTAAAATAACATTACCGGTAACAGTTTTCAGATTTTCAGTGTTTATTTTGGTTATACTGTTTATCAAATATATGAAATTGTTTTATCATAGCATGAACATGTGTTATTTATGTTCAGAATTAAAACATATATTTAAAACAGCGAATTTTTCATTTGTCATATTTCATGATTTTACATGTATATTATTGAATGATTAATAAAGTATGTTGTCAAACAAAATTTAAAAAAAAAATCATTTTAAAAGAACAAAATAAAAGTTAAAAGTTTGATTAACCTACCTGCGACCAGGTATATATCCATTGCTGTACATGTTGTTCGCACTGGAAGAACAATGTACTTTCATCATTTCAAAAAAACCATGCAGTTTGTGTCAGATGACACAAAACATTTGAAATTAAATCCATCTGCTACTTTGTACCTTTCCATTAGAAGAAAATTAAAAATATTCTCAAAAGCATATCAATAAATATCATGCTGAAAGAAAAAATCATAAGTAGTTTGGTTTTCAGAGTAAGAAGAAACACGATACAAGATAAATAGACTTTGCGTACTGTTCAAAGTTGACCAAGTCTGCTGACTTGACGTTCTCTGTTCTTCAACCAATGTTGCGCAGTGCAGGCTTGTTTACAAAAATCAATGGAATTCTGACATGATAATTTAACTTTTCCCTTGTGAGTAAATGTTAAGCGTGGTGCTTATACCATCTTATGACATTTATGACAAGTCATAGCAGTTTTTGTTCTCCATCATTAATGGACTTTCTTGATAATTATGTGTCCAAACATCTCATTGGAATTTATGGTAATTAGACGTGACATTAAGTAGCATGCTTTGGCCACTTACCACTCTTGAATATGTGATCAGAAACAATATCCCACAACCAAAAAATAGAAACATTGAAATGAATGTGGGACATGGTGTAATTATAAGTTTATTCAAATTTATTGATAGATAAATGTACTTTAAGGTAAATGTATAAACTGGAAAGTTTATGTTTAGTTTGTCTTACCTTTTCTTTTATAATTATCACTTATAAAGATTATTATACAGTTCTGTTTAACTATGTTTGCAAGAGTTTTTATCTTATCTTATTTTATTTTATATGTTTGAGGTTTTTTAAAATATATGTTATTTACAAATTGCATGTAATTTACCTGCTACATTTACTAATATTCCAATAATTCAGTTATAAATTAATTTTTTGTATCAAAGCAATTATGTGCTTTATTAGTTTAAAAAAAAATATATATAACAAGTAGTAAGGGCTTGTATGTGGGGAAATCAAATTTGATTGTTTCACGTATGTTCACACAGAAAATAAAAAGCTTTTTTCTGTTAGAAATATGATGTAATGGTATGTTGGGTTTTATTTTGATCAGTACTGTAAAATACTTAATTTTATAGAAATAAATATATGCAATTTTAAAAAAACAATCAATTCATAATGGAGATTAGTGTTTAATTTATTTTTATAAATGTTATGGCTTCAATATTTTGTAAATTATTACAGAAATTTTTACAATAACTTTAATGTCGCAGATTGTTTTCAGATGTGAAAAAGATGAAAATGAAGTATTTTACAGTACAGTAGAGAGCAGCATTGCAATAGCATTCATGGTATTACAGAGATCCTCATAAATCAGCTAGATTAGTCCCTGACTGATAGTTTTTTATGTAGAGTAGGATACACCATTTATTGGAAATTACAACGCTATTGAATGTGGGACTCATTTAATTGTAGTGTGTGATACAACTAAAATTTCTTTTAAATAACTGAGCTGCTAGGCTGATATTATAATGATTAAGATTCTGTTCATTGGAGCCTTAAAGGTACAGGTATACTGTCAAAGACAGGTAACCAACTAAATGGACAAAAACATATTAACTGAAAATATCGGTTTGATAGGGCATTTCATTAGGTCACTCTGGTCATTATAATCAATGAGCTTGCCTCTTCTAAATAACATATAAGAACCATAGACATGTATCGATAAAATGCGTTGTAAACAGTTCATTTGAACAAGAGAAATGGTTTAATGATTTGGAAAATTATGATAAATTTTCCTTTAAAAGTTCTTTCATTTAATTAGTCTATTGTGTATTGTGCAAGTGTAAAAATTATGTAGTTACGATCAATTTCTCTTTAAAAGTCCTTTCATTTTATTAGTGTATTGTGTAAATGTTGAGGAGTTAATGAACTATACATGTAGCAGTGATGTCATTAAGAATGAAAATAGAAGGTGAAAATAAAATTATAATTGGTTATTAAATTTTATGCTACATGTATGTTATCAATTTTATCCCACCATGTCCCGACACACATACATTGAGGAAAATACCCAATGAATGAGCTTTTGCTATAATGTTAACATTTGAAACTTCGATCGTAGACATCTGTAAACAATGGATGATTCAACCAGCAGTGTAAACACCACTGAATATAGCAAACGTTGGCGACCAATGTTTGGTTGAACTGACAAAAAAGTATAGTTGTCAGTAAAGAAGTATTCTTTATTTGAATACCCAGACTTTAGTTTTGAAAAATATGTAATAAATCTTTTAACTTGCATAATTGGTGGAGAATATGCTGAAAAATGTATTTGAAAACTTCCTTTTTTCTCTGTTAAATCAATGGAAGCATATGAACCAAAAGACTAGTGATTGTCTTTGTGCTAAACTAATTTGGTGTAACAATTACAGATATCAGTGTAGTCAGGTACCAACAATTTCCATTTCAAAAATGATGCTAGAAAATCTGTTTAATTAATAAACTGCACTTTTTGAACATAATAATAATGTTTTCGGAGAAAATCAGGAATTTTGTTTCAGATAGGTTTTTCTGCAATTCCAATATCATGGAAAATCTGTACACCTAAATAAATATTATTATTATTATTTAGGTGCACGATTTCCAAGTGGTACAAGCCTGGTTTATTACATTAGTCGATTGAAATTATAGGTGCTGTGATCACAACCTCACACCTTAAAAACTAAGGTCTGGATAGCTGGTGACTGGTGAATAGCTGGCGATAAATCACTGGGTGCCACATATTAATGACATCGCTTATGTACATATATATATACCAGTACCAGAAAAACTCCAATGTTTTATTTCATTTTCTACTCTTATAACAGAGAAACAACATTGAAATTACTGGAAGTGAAAACATTCTGAGAATATTGTATTTCATCTTTAATTTTTCAAAACATTTGCTTTCTCCTTTTTGGTGGGATTCATTGGGAAACAGTTACTTTAATCTTTTCATTCTTGGACAGACTATTTTTGGACAGATCCTGTTGATGTACTAAGCTCCAGTATTAATACAGCATTCTGGTTCAACTATTAAAACACATCAAACAAAATTAAAGTTTAAGTTCTACTAAAAGTGATTTTATCCATCATTTCAGTGATTTATCAAGTAACATTTTGTTTTAGAAATTTTGATTAGTAATAATTGTTAATCAGTGTTTTAATTGATTACCAATTGCTTATTTAGGTTTTAAAATTGGTACAAATTTTCAATAGCATTTTGTGATGTAATAATGAACAAAATCTGTGGTTTTTAAATATATGGCCCATGACAGGCTTACCAGCAGGCTTGAGGATACAATGGAGTTTGCTTATCAAAGTGACAAGAGTATCACCATGTTTGAAAATCACACTTAATGTGAAAATCTGATTGACATTGAATTACTTGGATGATGGATGACATGGAATGTATCTTTGTCACACAATACTGCTTGTTGCCAGCTTCATTAATTCACTGTCTGTCTGAACAACTTTTACATGCTGATGGATCCAGCAGCATTTGACATCAGATTTTGACTGATGTTACAAGTGCAGATAGCATTAAAACAGCTTAATCTGTTGCATTCCTTCATAATAAAGTGTTGTCTGGCTGGCAACTTCATGCTATAGATGGCAGTCACTAAGAGTTTATAGGTTTTATAGGTTTCAGGAGTTTATTTATTTAGTGTGTGTTTGTCTGTGTGTCTGTCTGTGTGTGTGTGTGTGTGTTTGTGTGTGTGTGTGTGTTTGTGTGTGTGTGTGTGTGTGTGTGTGTGTGTGT
>JAULBS010152131.1:0-12081 GCA_032355785.1 Symmetromphalus regularis
CAACACACATAACTTCATATATCCACGTATCAAGGAGCATGACTACACATACACAACACACACACAAACACACACACAAAACACACACTCAACACACATAACCTCATATATCCACGTATCAAGGAACATGACTACGCACAACACACACACAAAACATACAACACACACACTCACACACACACAATACACACATACACAATACAAACACAAAAAACACACATACAACACATAACCTCATATATCCACGTATCAAGGAGCATGACTACACACACACACACATAAACACACACACACACACAAACACATAACCTCATATATCCACGTATCAAGGAGCATGACTACACACACACAACACACACACACACACGCACACACACACACACACACACTCACACACAAAACATACAACACACATAACCTCATATATCCACGTATCAAGGAGCATGAATACACACACAACACACACACACACAAAACACACACACGCACACAACACACACACACACAGCACACACAAAACACACACAACACATAACCTCATATATCCACGTATCAAGGAGCATGACTACACACACACAACATACACACACATACACAACACACACACATACACAACACACAAATATAAAATCAGACAAATATTTTAATCAAGGTTAATTACATGTAACCACACATTATCGGTAACTGATATTTTTTAAGGAAAAAGAAACAAAATAGCCTAACCTAAGATCTGAATAAATTGTGGCAAGTTGATCACAGTTTGGCAAATCTATTAAAATTACAAATAGAAAAAGCTGTTGTATCTATGATATAATAGGTTTTGGAATATGCATCGGAAGTATGGGATGGGTGTTCTTTAGTCGATGAAAATAATATTGAAAAAGTACAACAAGAAGCTGCCAGATTAATTGCCGGTCTGCCAAAATTTTCATCAAGAAAGTCTTTGTATTACGAAACGGGATTAGCAACACTTACTTCGAGACATAAATTCCAAAAGCTGTACACTATGTTTATGATAACTAAAGGTTTGGCTATCGATTTCATGATAGTATTCAACAAACAGTTGAACAATGATTCTCTTACATGCTGAGGAATCATAATAACATTTCTTTACCCTATGCTAGTACCAGTTTAATGCAATAGTCATTTATCTATTCGACAACAAAACTGGAATAACATGCGAATTGAAATTCGGAATTGTCAAACCATATTTTCACTTTAAAAGGTAATAAAACCTAATGTCCCATGCGTTACACTATATTATTCATTTGGCAAAAGAAGATAAAATGTATTACACATCAAACTAAGATACGATGTAGCGTTTTAAAAGCTGGTTTATATCGAGTAGGACTTAGCATTGATTCCTCGTGTAGTTGTGGAAATCATTTTGAAAACAATTATCATTGTTTCTTTGAATGCATTTTATATGAACAGCAGAGACGCATTCTTTGGAATTTACTGCACAAGTTCCAACCAATAAATTTACAACTGATTTTAAACGATTAAAGTATTCTGAATGATGAAGATAATAAAGAAATGATAGACGTTTTCTTTTATTTGTAAATAGTATGTAGTAATTTTCTGATACACATTATCAAATTGTGATACCGTATGTTGTGTTTCGTTTAACAAATCTGCTGTCAAATTATGGAACACATAGATAACAGATGGTTTCCCTTCTCTTTTCTTTTTTCTTTCTTCCATAAATATTTTTGTTCATATTTTATGATACATAAATGTATCACTTCACTGTCGTCTATGATGTATGCACTATGGAGAAGACCTATTAACTTGGATAACTTGTGCCTAATCCATTTGTTTTTAAAAGCAATAAAATATGTTTCAATCAATCAATTAAACATACTGTAAGGATTTGAGTGTATCATGTCCTATTCTTATACTGCGGTGCCAAAATCTGAGTGTATCATGTCCTATTCTTATACTGCGGTGCCAAAATCTGCCTAAAATAGAACGATGTTGACGTCACCCAGTAATGTCCCACACTTGTTCAGTGGTGGGAGGGTCTGTGCTCGGTGCAAACCATGACAATGTACATTTATTCAATAAATCCTGTGAAGAAAGTGTCTACGGCATTGTCCACGGCAATTGTAGCGTAAAGTTTACTTTGGTTTTGATATTAAGAAAAAAATACACCGTGAAACAAAATTAGTCCGCGGCAAAAATAAGTGCCACGAAAGTGAAAAACTCCGCGGCAATCTCCACGGCATTTCGATTGCCGCAGGCAATTTCAATAGTAGATTATTATGAGATGTATATCACGTTTCAAGCCATATTTATTGATATTATAATCAAATATTATCTATTTATGTAATAACTTTATTTTCGTTTTTAAATATAATAACAAAACCGCTACCACACCAAAACAACCACTGTCACCAGTTATACAGTTAGATCTACTCTTTTAAACGGAACCGTTTGTTCTGTTTATGACCATACTGTTATATATATAATTATTCTAGCTTTGAAATTTATATTAACTGATGTATACCTACAAGAATGGTTAACATATATAAATAGAAGTGATAGGTATGAATTTTTATATCCTTTAAGTCAACTATACTTTTAGAAAATCATTCGGATTGGAATGTTTACAGTTTTAGAAATGCACTCACTAGCTTTAGACTTGGTTATACTGATATCAATGCTCATAGAAATAGATATAGACTTGACTTGCAGAAAAATTGTCCATTTTGTGTTGATATTTTCTTATTTTTATGCCCATTATATACAGACATTAGAAACAAATATCTGCCCCCAGTAGATTTAAAACAATATTCTTCTTAAATACAAAAGTACATAAACATAAATGGAATTTAAGTAAATTTATCTGTGAAGTTTTTTGTGATTGTTAATATTGTTGTGTATACATGTTTCTAAAGTTCTTAGAGCTAGAGAGTTTTTTTGTGATTGTTAGTATTGTTGTGTATACATGTTTCTAAAGTTCTTAGAGCTAGAGAGGGTTTTTGTGATTGTTAGTATTGTTGTGTATACATGTTTCTAAAGATAAATGTTGTATTTTGGATGCCTGATGTGTCATATATGTACACTTCTGTATCACTCTCCTTGTTACAGTGTGGACAATCCTAACAGAGAAATAAAGTATTGAATTGAACTGAATATAATTATTCTTCCCACTAATTCATCGAAAAAAAAATGAATGTACAAAATAATTTTACAGTCTTACCTTTTTATTAAACGTATATCCTTACACCATTAAACGCATTTAAAATTTACTCAGCCGAAATATTCAATAAACTGAGGTGGGACACTCTACATGAATAATTAAAATGTGAAAGTCTTATTAATTCACCCATATGAATATAAATATAAAATAAATTTTTCGAAGTTATCGTTTTTATCTGCTATTGTGTGTATGGGAAATGAATTTCTATTTCTAACACAATGGGAGAAATAACACCAAGTGTTGAACGCCATGACAAATTAAACAATATTTCTCAAGCCAATTTGCATATGAAAAAAACGTCTGCATTAATTAAATGAGACGCTGTTTGATTGGCTGATGTTATCAGGATTCTGCCCGGTCCTAGGATAATGTTTTCTTTCTTCGTCCCTGGGTGGCCCGCCTGACAGCCCTACGTCTAAGTGTCAACGCTTAAAACATATCACATTATAACAAAACAGTTTTCACTCACCGGCGAATATTAAGGGCATTCTTAAGTGCACTTAATAATAGAAAATGTATTTAATTCACTGTATTCAACATGGCGACACCACGCGCCCTGTTTAGCTGCCACGAGGTGACAGATTGGGAAAAGATAGCAGACGTACAAGAAACCCCGCCGCTTAATAGACCAGTGGAAATGGTAATATCTATACGCGGCTTATCTTTTGTGTACTGTTTACATACTGCACACACGAATCATTTTAGCTTAATAATAAATAATGCCCGAGGGGGTTTATGTTGTTTAGTAGGAGTTTAACGGGAGACAATTCATGATCTGTAGGAATGTCCTTAGATATAGTGGAGAAAAATAAGAATTATTATTAGTCTTCCTAGTGTCCTGGTCAAAATTTTACTATGCAATGACTAGATATTAATGCAAAACTCATCGACAGGCAGACAGACATACAGACAAACAGAAAAACAATATTTTGAGTTTTATATGAAACAAAAAGAACGAAATTGTATCATTAAAAAAGAAGAGCGAAACGCAATACACTTCGCTCGTTATGACAGTCATCATAACAAATTATGACGAAGCAATTTCAAGAAATAAAAAAACCCAAGATGAAACCCTGAAATACCGTGGTGATTGCTGCGAAGTTTTTCATTCTCCACGGCTCTTTTTTGCCGCCGGCTAATTTTTTTTAATCAATGTTTATTTTTTCTTATTAAAAATAAAAGAACACGTTACGCTAAAATTGCTGTGGATATTATTTAAACATTTATTTTGTCGTGGACATTTTCTTAATTGCAGGTGTACCTTATCGTTTGTTCCCCATCTCCACTGCCTTTTGCTCCCTTATACTTTACGGGTCGCTCTTTATTGGTACGAAAGACTATATATACCACTGTAGTAGATACTCTTACCGTCCAAACTATTATTTATTTCAAAACTGTATCTCGGCACAACATTGTCCAAGAGATATTCCAATACTGTTAAAACCGATGATACAAGCTGTAAAGAGAGAGCATCATGATATGACTGGAACGGTCACGGTGGCGTAGTAGTAAGCTGTCGGACTCATTGTAAGTAGGAACAGAGATCAAATCTCAGTCGAGGAACAGGATTTTTTAATCTCGATACCGGTTACAACCTAGAGTACGTGCTCCGCAATGCTTAGTAAGTAGGCGTATGCCACTTACACCGATGAGTTATCCACAACTAGTTCATCAAAGGCTGTGCTATTCTGTCTGTGGGATAACGCATATAAAATTCCCTTACTGCTAATCGGCAAGAGTAGCCTATGTGGTGGTAGCGTGATTCCTGTAAAAACAACGAGTCGCAAAATACCTTGTATGACACATAATAGCGGGAAGTCGTTTGGCGGGAAAAGTCTGAAAAATAACCAGTTTCGGTCAGAAGGTACCAGATAAATTGCTGTGTGTAGATAATGAAAACAATAAATAATTTACCACTGAAATAGTAATGTTGTCCAGATTGTACACTTTAGGTATCTAAAATAAAGTGGCATGCATCTTTGCCCAGCAAACGATGTTGTGGACTGAATATTCCATCTGGTAGTTGGAATGTCTTCTCAATATAAATCGTCTTCTTCCTCTTCGTTCCCAAAGCATTAATGAAATCTTTGTTTTAATTCTCACATAATGCTTCTTTTCACCAAAAGGATGCCATCAGTTCCTAAATATTTTCACTACAGTCCACTACAATGGGGAAGATGTGGAGTCTCAGTTCTCTAAAAATGACCATGACTGCAGTATATGCTGTGGTGTCTCTGCATCTGTGCCACAGGAACATTCATCATGAGAAAGTTTAATTCTGTGGAGATTGTACTATGATTGTTTCCAAAGTCACTTGAGCAGTTGCCCCTCCAAGCATTTGTTTGTAACTAATACATCGCACACCCCTTACTACTAAATGAAAAAAGTGGCCTACACTATTTACAAGAGTAAGGTTTTCGCCATTTGACCATAATTATGTCACTAACAGAAGATACTGACAAGACGGAATTTTCACAAGAGTTGTGTGATTTTGCAATCGTATTGGAGATACACTCAAAGAATCTGAATAGTATCCTAAACAAAAAACTAGCATATTTTACAATTATTTGTATAGCTCTATAAATATGCTTGAACGTTTTAATGATACCATACAACTAATACTTTTCTCAACTGATTTGGTAGTATGAAGTGGACATAAAAATCAGAACAGCGAGAAACGTTTGTAGAATTTCATAGCTTGTTCTTGTGGAAAGCATGACGTTTTAATGATACCAGTCATAAACCTAATACTTTTCTCAACTGATTTAGTAGTATGAAGTGAACATGAAAATCAGAATAAAGCGTATAGCGAGACACCTTTGTAGAATTTCATAGATTGTTCTTGTGGAAAGCATGACGTTTTAATGATCAGGTCATAAACCTAATACTTTTCTCAACTAATTTGTTAATATGAAGTGAATTTGAAGATCAGAACAGCGACAAACGTTTGTAGAATTTCATAGATTTTTCTAATGGAAAGCATGATCTATGTCTACCAAAGGGAAGAGCCAACTTACCGTGCATAACATCTACTGTGTTTTACATCGATTAAAATTGTTAAAGTAAACATCCCATTCATTCTGAAAACGATTACACAATATGCCAAATTCCAGAAACTGCTTTCTAAATGACACGTCATGTACTAAATATCATATTTTGACATTCACTGACAGATGACAGACGGTCCATTGCACCAGTACTTTGAGCATCTGTCTAATATTTAACGAATAGGCATTTATTTAAAGTAAATATAAATGTCAAACGGAAGTGACCCCCATACCGAGAGGAAATAAAAATTCAATATTGTTTGTAATCCTCTTCTCTGATGATAAACTGACGGGAAAATCTCGCCAGGCTTCATTGGATGTATCGATATGTTAAACTGGTAATTAAGATATTCAAACATTGATACAAACATAAAGACACCCGTTCATCAAATCGTGTCTTTTTGAAATAAACAAAATCAAATCTCATTTTGGGCAGTTTGGAAGTTTTATCTCCGAGTGACGTCCAGTTTCTCCACAGTTCATTTGTTATAGGTTTTTTATATATATACTTGACTCGTGCTTTAACACAGACCTTTTTAACGTTAGAAATAGACTAAGAATAAATCTACTTAGTATGTAATATTAACTTATACTTAGGGGAATCCGGGAAGTTGGGAAATTCTGTGTACCCCTTCCGTAATTTCGGCATCCCCGTCCCATCACAAAATGTAAAACAAACGATTTTATATGAATGAGTACGTTCCTTCATCGTGAATACCACATATTAATATTTCGTTAACATTTCACTGCTAACTTTACCGATAAAATTAATTTTATGTTACTTCATACTACAGGGTAGCAAGAAATTCAGTTGGTTTGCATGTAAGAAAATTAAACTGTACATAAGTTCAAGTAGTATAATAACTTTCATTGTTACCCTGCGTAAAATAATCATTGCGTATTAGCATTGCTATATTTGTAGTTCGTTTGAGGCTAGTGGTTAGTCTCTAACTTAGCCAGCATAGGGTAGATGAGGCGCTTGCGTCGTCGGGAATTTCCGAACTTTTGTTTTATTTCCCCACATGATACTATATTTGGTATCCACATGGTCCAAGTTCCCAGCGTCTGGGTTTGCTTCTGCGTTTTTCCCTCTCTGGCTACGCCACAGTTAGTGATATAATTTTGTTTTTGAATTTAAAACAAGTCTGAATTTAGAATATACATGGGGAGTTTAAGAAATATTGTCAACATAAATTCCAAGAATAACTATCGTCATCTTCTTCTTCTTTTTGTGATGATCATGATAATGATAACAATGAAAATGTATGAAAGATGTCAAAACATGCCTTGCATCAGACTTCATTTCCTCTAACGTAATGTACTCCACAAAACTACGGACGTGTCCTGTCATTCAAAAATATGACACGAGTTGATTTTCAGAGTTAACGTAATTGACTGAAAATCAAATACAGTGGCTTCACGTCCTTGTTCTTGACAAGTATGAGCTATTTAATGGCTATAAAGACTTTGAAAAATCCTTTCACTAAAAGAAAGTACGCATTATAAAATTTCATTCGTTAATTCGAATGGTAAAGAAAATTAAACCCCATTTTATGTGAATCATTCCTGGAAGCTCCTTTCTCTTATATTTAAAATGAATTGTCCCGCTGAGTCTCTTGGCCACAGTTCTTTAACAGTGGCCTATGACATCTAACGGAATTCGAGGCATGATATGGGTAATTATGTCCATATTGTGTTATTTGTTGATGGACACAAAAACGTCAATTTGGAATTTTATGGTGTCATTTTTAGCACCATGGCTGCTTCATTATGCATCCAATGGGAAGGAAAGCCACCCGTCGGGGTAGATTCTGCCATGTCATAATACACAAGGGTGTCACGATATCTTCTTGTGAGGCCGAGTCAAGTGGAAATGAGAAGAGACATGGTTCTTACCAAGTGGTTTAATTGTTCGCCTGTTAGTCGGGTGGTGATGGTTTATCAAAGATGAGTGATGTAGGGCTTTTCATAAAGACGCGCCGGTTCTTTGCGTGCCAGATGTTTTGTTACTTCTGTTATTCAAAGAAGAGTCTATACGTGTGTCAAAATCTTAGAGAATCATCTTTTTAAGAAATTCACGTTGCGTATCCATAATAGCATGCATTTTGATCAGGCTTAAATAAATGTTAAACATTTTGAAAAAATTCCTGGTCCCCGGTGGAGTTTTGGTTAAACTGTCAGTAGGTACTGGGATCAATTCTCAGTTGAGGCATAGGATTTTAATATCAATACCGACTCCAACTCACAGTGGGTGCTAGCAAAGCTCAGTGGGTAGTGGTTTATTAATGGATGTGGCTTGTGCTATCCTGTCTGTAGGGTAGTGCATATAAAAGATTCACTATTGTTATCTGTAAAAGTTGGCAAATTAGTGTGGCGGCAATGTTTTTTTCTCTCTCCTACTAACAGAGTTATCTGTCTTGGAAAGACAGCTGTTTGAGCCGAGTTGTGCCGTAGGATCGAAACCTCTCGGTGGACTCGTTCTCTGTGTTTTTCTTCTCGTCCCAACCAATGCCCTACGACTGGTATATCAAAGACCATGGTATATGTTGTCCTGTCTGTGGGAAAGTATATAAAGGTCCCTTACTGCTAATGGAAAATGTAGCAGAATCCCTGTGTTGACTGCATCTCAACATTACATGTTTATAATCCAACAGCCTATGATTAACCCACTTGTGCATTGCCGGTGTGATAGTTACATAAATATTGACGATACCAAAACCTTTTTAAATTGGAAAATAATAGTTATCTGCCCATAAAATCAAAAGTTACATCCCATGTATAAAGTTTTAATACATTAATCTTAATATAATATAAATATAATACTCAATATTTAGTTTTAAATGTTATTTTGTGAAATTAAGCAATTAAAAAAAAATCCATTATTGTTTGGTTTGGGAAAACTTCCAAATTTCCCCATCTATAATCAGTTTATATATAAAAAGAAATCCAGACATTAACTTCAAACCAAACCCACTTGTTCTAGCCATGAATGCGATTTAAAAAGCAATAGATGACAGCCGTTACTAACCTCTTAGTGTTATGCAAGAATTGCTGCTTCATTCTCTCAAAGCTTTTTACTTTTTATAGGAATTGGGGGGGGGGGGGGGGTGATTTCCTTATTGTATCACACACATACACAGTAGCGGATCCAGAAGGTGGTCCATGGGGTACACACACCCCTTTTCTAGAATTATGTTTTTTAATATATATTTTCTAAGTGGAAGGACGTGAAAATTAACCATTTTTCCCCAGTCCTATTCACCCATCACATTTGGACCCCCCTTTCAGAAATCCTTCCTTCGCGCCTGATGCATTTTCCTAGATACTTGAGGAAAATTGGGATACTGTGCCTTAAAATATTTAAAAAATATTTAAGAGGAAATCCAAACCTTGAATATCAACGATTACCACCATACTCATTAGCCGATGTTTAATGAACCAATGTGTTAAGTGGTGTCGTTAAATAACAACAACAATAAAAACAAATTCTGACAGCTACCCAACAGTTCTTTTAGTGCAGTCGTTTGTTTTTTCCATCTATGCATAATAAAGCAAGTTATTATGCCAGCTATCTTTTCTTTTTATTAGCCAATTTTAAACTTATTAGACAAGACGAACACAAATTGAATTAGTGCAACTTCAACTTTTGTCTTGTGTGGCCAGTAAATTGGAAAACAATAACATAACATAATTTTCGTTTAACTGATGTGGTCTTGTGTATAATTCAGAAACTCCTTGATCATGGAATAAACGTTTCTCCAGAGATTTTTAAACAGTTTATAAATTGTGGACAAGCCAATACTGGCTCTGTAATTGGTGTGAACATGTTGTGAAAGCGTAATTAGAATGGGGCAAAAAGTGTCAAACCTTCCAAAACTTAATTATTTCTTGTAAATAATTTAGTAACGTTGTAGAAAGAGGCTAGACTGTCTATATTTCAAACTGTATGCAACGTGGTTTTACATATCAGTGGGACCTGTATAAAGCAAAATCCCAAGGTTGTATAAAAACTGTTTAGACAATGATTCATGAAGGCAGGTCTTCGAGGTATGGTCTGTAATTGGAAGTGATTGTTAAATAAAAGTTCTTTTGCTCTAAGCAGCTGATTTTGGAAGACAAAAATATGCTCTCTTAAGGTAATATAGTTAATTGGCTATATAAATTAATATATATATAAACTAGCTTATTTTGGGACAGTAATTTTAGTTTGGGCTCTGTATACAGTCAACTGTCTAATAATTAAAAAAAAGCTATTTTATACCAAACATAATTTTGGAAAATTAAAAAAATCATCTCCCATCAATGGTAAGTGGCTGCTGAATAGAAAGGAAAGGACTGTTTCTTTATATACGCCCAAGCACACTGTTTAGCAGCAAGGGCTCTTTCATAGGCGCTTTCACACAGCCTTTGATAAACCAGATACAGACTCTTGTTTTTCTAATATCTCACAGCATGCATAATTTTGTTAGGTTATATCCAATTACGTTTCAAGCACGCTGTTCTAGACACATTTCATAGCTTTCTGTACGAGAGGGAACCCCTTGCCTCTACACCATGTAGCTATGCTCTCATCCAGACACATTTCTCAGCTTTCTATACTGGATATAGGTTATATTTGGTGTACGAGAGGGAACCCCTTGCCTCTGCACCATATAGCTATGGTATTCAATGGTTTCACCAGTATTCAGGAAAGGGATGGAGGGAATATGTAGAGCTATTTCCACGTATACGAATGAATGGTACCTAAGATTTCCAGGGTACATGTACTTCGAAAATGTCTTTGAATATATATTCAAGACGATGGCATGACTTGTGATTTATAAATAAACGGATGACGGATATTACATCGCTTATGGCATGTAGCGCTATCCCACTGACAAGATAGCACAAACCACGTCTTTGTTTAATCAATTGTGGTTGAAGTGGTGTGTACATATCAACAGAGCCTCGACGAGCACCCACACTGAGTTGAAGCCTGTGCCGAGATTTAAATTTTCATGCCTTAACTGAGATTTGATTTCAGTACCTACAAAATCCATGTCTGATAACATAACCACTGCACCCTGGCATTCAGCATTAACGAAAGGTTTGTTTATACAGCTTTTCTTTATTAAAAAAAAATCGTTTGGGACTAGGCTGTGGAACGAATGGGAAAAAACGTGACAAAATACCTAGGATTAATATATTATTGGTAGCTGTCACTTCTTCTTAAGAATTTATAACAAACGCAATATGCGTAACGGAACTAACAAAATTAGGTTTATATCATGTATCATAAAATATAGATCCTCATTCAATTAACTTGACTGATACATTTCATATATAACATAACCATTCAGTTAAAACTGCCACAATACTAATTAACAAAATATTGTTTTCTTATACTGAACAGTATAACTTTAAATAAATGAAGACAAAACGCCCAGGTAGAAACTGAATTTCTCATTATGAATTTAAATTTGATAAAATAATACCTGTATAGATCCACTTGATTTTATTTGTACCATGTGAATTTAAATAAAATAAAACCGCAATTATACTGAATTGTACATTCTGCTAATGAATACAAATAAAAGATAAACAATACATTATAAGGAAATATTTTATTTAAATTATATATAGTGAACGAAAAAGAATATAACTCTTTTATATTGGGTAGGGGAGGATAGGGAAATCCCACCCGAGGGGCACTAAATCAGGTGAAAACCCGATGCTTGCTGAGGGGTTACCAGATTTTGTAACCCCGAGGTTCGGATTTCCCTATCCACCCCCACCCAATATAAAAGAGTCTTTTTCTCTCATTCTTTTCAGAAGAAAATTGGTAAAACC
>JAULBS010152142.1:0-12081 GCA_032355785.1 Symmetromphalus regularis
ATTTAAAAGAGAAATATTCATCTAACCCATGGTTAGCTTAACCTTGCTTTGAACAACTGGGCCCAGATGACTAACTTTGACAAAATGACCATTGTCCAGAGAACACATTTGCTTTTAGAAAGTTGTCAGTCCAGGCTCATGGGAACTGGGGGGAGGGGATGGGGGGGGAGGATGGGATGTGGGGGATGACCTTTATTTTTTTTACACATTAATGTTTGCCATTGTAACCAAAATCTGATATAGAGTTTGTACCTGATCCGTCAATGGGCCCCTAATCCCAAAGTCATTCCTACAGACCTGCAGTCCATTCATCATTTGAATCATGTTTTACGAACACATTTACTTTTAGAAAGTTGTCAGTCCAGGCTCATGGGAACTGGGGTGGATGTGGGGGCTGACCTTTATTTTTTTTACACATTAATGTTTGCCATTGTATCCAAAATCTGATATAGAGTTTGTACCTGATCCGTCAGTGCACCCCTACTCCCAAAGTCATTCCTACAGACCCGCAGTCCATTCATCATTTGAATCAGGTCTTACGACCTTCTCTGGCTTGTTTAATGCAGGTCCCTCTCGCTCTTTTTAATAATAATAAGTTATATTTTGTAATGATATGTTTTGTAATAATAATATAATTTGTTATTTTAGACTGAGTTGGACACTCACAAGGTACAGACAGGTAAAACATCAGTACAAGTGTCGGTGGACATGCCGTTCGACATCCACAGTTTGGAGTGTCCCACACACAAGCTGAGGATTAAGGTAAAATAGTAAACATGTAGCATGTTGATATTAACATAATTTAATTTTATACCTGAAATATTTGTGTTATTCCAGTGTTTTAATTTAACAGTTTATTAAATGGTACCATACACAGTTAAATGTGGATGTAGTATTGTTGTGATATACACTGCCCCCTCACCCCCAGCCACCTGTTTTGCTGGAATTTGTTCAATCACACCCTCATCTTATGTAAAATCCTACACATGTTCCAGGGTGTAGTGTCTTAAACATAATTGGATATTTTGGTTGATTGTTTTTATTGACTGCTCAACCACCTTTGTCGTCAGCCGATTCCATCCTTTCTTAAATGTTTCGACCCCTTACTCAGTACACTCTACATTCTGGTCAGCCAATGTGCTCAGGTGGTTGCCTTCCAGCTTCTTTCCTTTCTCTTCATCCATATCCAACAGGATGCCCTCTCAGAATCACGGCTCATCTTATCTGTCCATTTATACCTAGGGATAATTTATTGTTTAAATCATAGAATCTGAAAAAGCATTGCTATTTATTGCACATAAAACATTTCATTTAAACAAAACATAGATGTACAGTATTTTATTTTATATCTGAGAAAGCTGGCTTTTCTAAAATAAAGAAAAACCTTTAAAGAGAGACATAAAAGAACAAAAATTATTATTATTTTTTTATATTTTTTTAGAAAACTGCCACAAAAGCTGTAGTTGAAATGAAGGAAGGTCAGTCTTTTAAAGATGGCTTCCAACTTCTGATTGGTCTTGCAGAAATACATGTTCCCAGGATGTGGGTTGAGAATCACTCAACCAAATCTGACCACCAGGTATTTTTATTCTACACCCTCTGACTTTAGGATTCAGACAATTTTAAAACAAAGTCTATATCAATAATGAACATGTATGTAATAATAATCTAACTTTATGGTTTTTTTCATCTGTGATATTGAATAGTGAGTGATTCATGATGATTTTATTTGATTTTTTTTCTTTTTCTACTAGAAGAGTCTCCATGTGAGATAACTCTTACCAGTATTGTATTCTATCAAACATCCAACCAAATTTTGTTTAAATTGTGTTTAGAAGATGATTCAATAACTATTTTTATAAATATATATAACAGAGTATAAAAAATGAAAATATTACAAAAGATTTATCTTGTATAAAACTGTATCTCTACAAATGACATAGTTTAAGGGTAGTACACAGGTCTGGGTTTACAAGGAGGCAATTGCCCTCGGGGCCCCTGCCAGAAGGGCCTCCAGACTAAGGACTTTCTTTATTAAAAAACAAGTATTAATTACAGGGCACAATATTTCACATGAACCGCCATTTTGTTCACATTTCGGTTGTGCAAACTTAAATTTACGTGAACCGCAACATAGATGTTCAGAAATTAAAACTTGCAAATTTCATGATTACAGGAAGTTTATTCACACAGATGTACAAGCATTCCAACAAATGTTTTAGACAGGTTTTTAAATACTTGATGCTCAGCGAACCAGTAGACAACGTTATATTGCAATGGTTGTAACTTGCGACCGGTCTAAACTAAAAATGCTGAGTATAGAGTCGAGCCAAACGTTTTAATGAAATGTCCACAGACACTGGGCACAGTTAAATTATCTGCTTCTATTTTATCTTTAGGAGTATAATTATGCTGACATAATATTGAATTGCCTATAATTTTACAAATGCTGTGAACAGTTTTAACGTAAACAGTCTTACAAAAGTTTACAAATACCCACATCGCAGAATGAGCCTTAAAAAAACTAAACATTTGGAACATCACTGTAGATAAAGTGAAAGTAGCTTGCACAGCGCAAAATGAAAAAAAGAATCTGGAAGTGTTCATTAAAAAAAAACAAATACAAAACAAAAAAACATAGCTAACTTTAGCAAATATTAAAAAAAAATGTTTTATAAATTGTTTTCTTTTGTATTTTGTTTCAACTATGAGCTAAAAATTATGTATTTAAAACACAATTTCCACGTAACTTTGAGATAACCAATTAGATAACCCAGTAGTTACACAAAAATAATCCACACAACCGAATTATGGGTTACCTAGATATGCATACTAAATTGACTGCTCTCAATGACTGTCAAAACAGTGGTGATACAAGGTGATTGCAAAAGTTGTGTATACCCTGCCTCATTGGTAACATACTTTTTTTTTTTCTTTTTTTTTAATTTCACCACAAAATATACAGTGCATGTAAGATAGTGACAAGAATAAATTAAACAAATTATATACAACAATATACAAATTCAAAATAATTGGGTAAAAAAATTACAAAATCAAATTTAAGTTGTTTAAAAGTCTCCAATACATGAATAATAATTATATAAATCTACTAATATCTAGCACAAATCTATAAGATATAATAATACAATCTTTTTTTTTTACTAAACCTTTATCAGACTTCAATTTGCTAATTTTACGGTTCACAAAGTATAATGTATATTCAGTGTTTGTTAAGGTGTCGAACATGGTTTTTATGACTCATGGTCTTTAGAAGAAACCTGCTACTGCCACATAGACTACTCTTTTTGTTTAGCAGCGAGGATTGTTTTATATGCTCTTTCACACAGACAGAACAGGACATTACATATCTTCAGACTAACTGCCCAAGTCATTTTTCCCCACGTTTCGAGAAAAATTTCCTGGCTGCCATTTTGGATGAAAGTGCCTAAGTAACTCAGTACCTACATCACACAATGCCTTTATTACAACAGTACATTTAATTGGTTAAAAAATGAGGTTATAACTTAGGCACTAATGTTAATGTCTATGGAAGGGAGATAATGTGTCAAACTCAATTTGGCCAAAAAAATTACTTAGGCAGTTATCGTATTACTCTGACGATATCATGGCTTTTGTTACCGCAGTCATGAACCACTAGCTGGAATGAGAAATGGCTTACTCTGCTCTGGGTTGGAGCTGATACTGAGATTAAAAATGCATGCCTTGACTGAGATTAAAAATCCCATGCCTCAACTGAAATTGGATCCCGGTACCTACCAACCACCATTCCGATAGGTTAACCATTGCGCCATTGGGGCTGGTTTCTTCTTTTTGTGCTTCTTTTTAAAGACATCATTTATCAACACTGTGGTCATAGTTGACAAAATTTCTCTTAGTAATTTGATTCATTTATTTTTGGTAAACTTTCTTTTTCTATCAAATAGCTTACACCAATATAATCTACTCATTGCTTTTTCCTTTCAGGAATGGCTGGTACAATTTATTTCCTTGTTGACTTGTTGGATCCACATAATGCCAAATTCCCAGCATTTGAGTTGTGAGAAATGAATTGTAGACAGGTAGATTCTCTTTATAATTAATGCTCTATCGTCGACCATTATATCATTACCAGTGGCAGATACAGAGGGTTCAATGCAATGGAGGAACACAGTATTGATATTATCAATAGGACTTTACAGATGCATAGTATATAGCTGCCATGGGGGCATGTGTACCCAGTTACCCCCCCCCACCCCCACCCCCTTCCCTCCCAACCCAAAACATGGTTTGCAATGTTTATCTGTTGTTTTATTTACCAGAAGTTATGTTCATGAAGAAAACAAATTTCAGTATGTTTTAATGTTATCAAGCTATCACGTGATATTAACAACAAAATGACATCGTTAGTTGGATACAGGATTTCATTTTTTTTCTGGTTTTAACGTGACCTATCTTGAATTCATCCATTTTAATGCAAGAAATGTAATATTTATTTATATGTCATGGTTAATATAACTATTTTTCATATTTGTAAAATTTAGATAACAATCTTTTATTTACCGACTAAATTAGCCTTTTACAACTTTGACCTTATTAAATTTTGGAAATATATGACACTGCTAATTGAAGCATCATTGTTTTATTGGATTAAACAGACAATGTAAAACTGGAATAAACAGACAATGTAAAACTGGAATAAAATGCTTCTTTTATGCATTGTTTGTTGGATAACATTATAAAGTAAAAGTTAATAAACAGTTAATTATGCAAGATATTGGCTTTATCCTTCTCGGGTCTAATGGAGAATTGCCTGTTCTAATCTTCACAGGATAATTTTTTTATTATTTGTTTTGGTTTGTTTTATTTAACGACACCACATATTATAACAAAGAACGAAGACGTAATTCTTGCAAGTACATGTACAGCTTTATGACTTGGAATTATCACAGGAAACATTGCATTTGTACATTCATACAGGAAATACAAAATTAATTTTCAGGCAAGACATAGTCAAGATACAATAATAATAAATATCTATGTAAATTCAATAACGTATACATACCTTATACAATAAACCACAAAAAGATGCATTTATAGAACAAATAATAATGTAACAAAAATATTTAAATGTACAGGTCTTCAATTATTGCAAAATGATTCTCAAAATATGTATAACAGAAAATATTTGGCATGTGTATGCGTAAAAATAAACTGATTATTAATGACAAATCGTTAAACTGTTCCTATAGGTAAAGATAATCTGAATGTAAATGTCAAGTGTAAGAAATCTAAATACAAATGACATGTATTTATTAATTAATCTGAATGTAAATGTCATATATAAGTAGTGTAAATGACATGTAAAAGAACTTGACTAGTAGATTTAGATTTTAACAGCAAGCTCATAAAATAGCACATTGCACATAAAATAGCAAACTGTGAGACAAACAAAATAACATGACATTCTATTTAAAACATTTGGCTAATGCTATATTAGGACTGAAAAAGTTTCAGAAGCTGGTTTGATTGAATATTGGTTTAACGCACCATCTAACATAATGTTTTGTTTATATCTTAACATAATGTTTTGTTTGGGTTTTAATATTTGGACAGAATATTGACAATAAACATACTGGTTTTAAAAGCTTTGTTACTCAACAAAAGGCTATGGTTTTTCTCTTTTAATTTATAACATCTCACTAGCAAATGCATGACAGAGAGAAAATATATACAATATACATAGAATTTAAATAATATATAAAACAGAAAATCAACACTTAAAGGTAAGAACAATTAACAGATATTTTTCAAAAGATTCTAGCAAATGCATTAACATGTATATAAATTTCACATTTCATCCCTCACAATTCAACTGACAACCAAAACAGCACTTCAGCTGAAACCAAAATTAACTCAAAATAACATTAATAATTTAATTTAATGACATATTCACCCAAAGCACCATGACTGGTTTATTGAGTAGCATAAGTTGTGATAGTAGCTTTCCTCTGAAGACTGTGTGTTGACAAATACTATAAGCTGCTGAATAAATAATATGCATGGGTGTCGTTAAACATTTTTTTCTATTAATAACACCTATCTGCATGGATATTCTGGATTTGCACATATTAAAAGGTAGGAGTTGAAAATAGCTGCATTCCAACTTGACCACCGGCCTGACAAGCTATAAAATCAACCAGGATGAATCAAAACATGCAGGACAAAGAAAAACAATAAAATAAATAAAACTGATCTCTATACTTTGGTAACAAGTTTTTTTTTTTTAATAGTTTACAATTGGTATGTTGATAAATTTTACTTAAAAGTATGTGCACATGAAATGATTTTAATGGCATGAAGTGGAGCTGGAATTAAATGTTTATGCTTCAAGGTAAATAGATATAAGTGGTAAGATAAACTGCAAAGCCCTCTGTTGTGCTGGACAGTTCATCTTTGGGAAAGAGTGAGAAAGTGGTCAAGGATCAGTGTACTCACAGGAGCAAGGAAGTTAGATTGTTAACCACATTTTGCTGTAATGTTTTTTAAGAACAGCAATCGGTATGAAAAATGGTGAACTACAAAACACGACTGCAAAGGATGGAAAGACTAACGACCAGGAATTGCTTAGACAAATTACTTTAAAGACGATCTGATAGAGACTGCAGCGTAGCAATCAGCCCAATAGTTGGTAGAGATTAAAAGAATAAAATCAACAGTGGATCATAAGTTTAAAAAACATTGAAACAAGCCACAATACCAGCATAACAAGGAAGTACTGGATTGTATAGGCGAATCAGCCCAATAGTTGGTAGAGATCAAAAGAATAAAATCAACAGTGGATCATAATTTAAAAAAACATTGAAACAAGCCACAATACCAGCATAACAAGGACGTACTGGATCGTATAGGCGAAGCAGAAGATCAAACGGTAACTGATAGCCTGACAAGTGCTCAAGAGTCATTGAACAAAGGTACCGAGGTAATAAAACATAGGCAGAAGCTAATATTGTTTGCAGACATGCCTGAATGTGGGTGGAAGACATTCGAGGAATATATAGGAAAAGAAATAGGTGGCAATGATAGAAAACGCAGGATTATGCTTCAATTGTGGAAAATCTGGTTAAAGCCCCATAGAGACTTGTCAATGACCTTTAAATGTGGCCCTTTGGGAAGTGTTATTTTAAGTTGTGTAAACTGCATAGTAATAAAGATTTACTGCAGAAATAATTTGTTTTTAGTTTAGTGTTTTTATCGTTTGAGCACTGAAAGCTTAACTATTTGTGAAAAAACAAACACTTTTAAAATTAAGTTTTAAATTTAAAAGAAAGGTGTATGTAAGGTTAGAGTACATAACTAATGAAGTCATAAATGGAGAACATCTGGGTAAATTGCACCATGCTTGTAATGGAGGTCTTGCCAATAAAGCTCAGTATTCAGCACGTTTGTTAGTTCTTATTCGATGTCAGGTGTTCGCACCATAAAGGACTTGTGCCCAGTACATCATAACATGATAGGCCAGTGCCGATGCAGCTGTTTAAATATTAGGGGGTCAAGACTGAATAGGGGTGCCATAACTGAGGGAATTTGTCTGGAATGATTGTAATATAAACCCTTTCTATAAGGCAACTCAGTGCCAAGTGGAAAGGAAGAGACTGTTTAATGACACTCTAGTACATTATTTATTCAGTGGTTGTTAGGTGTCGGACATATATCGTTGGTGACAATCAGGGTCTGTGAACACTTAGATAGATTTGCAATTAGTTATTAAGCGTTTGTGTTAACTGCACATCTTTCCCTCTAAAGATTCCATAGCTATCTGTATAGATACATGTATTGGGAATCCATCGCTTTACGCTGGGCGGAGCTATAATTGTGTTTGTGTTAACTGCACATCTTTCCCTCTAAAGATTCCATAGCTATCTGTATAGATACATGTATTGGGAATACATCGCTTTACGCTGGGCGGAGCTATAATTGTGGTTTTGAAAGGACCCATTCTGTGGTACTTCTTACAAGCTTCATCTTCTGCCTGTAGAGTAGCAGTTTTACCAAACAGTATATGAAAATGTCTGCTTGACACAAATAGTTTTGTGTACCTTAAAAGAACTCAAAAAATTATTTATGAAATTAGATGAAAATCAAAAACACTATACATTCACTGCACCGTATTAACCAAGTACTACACTATACATTAATTGCACAATACGATATTGTTACTAAACTATACATTAATTCAATAGTATTAACCAGGTACTACACTATACATTAATTGCACAGTAAGATATTGTTACTAAACTATACATTAATTCAATAGTATTAACCAGGTACTACACTATACATAAATTGCACAGTAAGATATTGTTACTAAACTATACATTAATTCAATAGTATTAACCAGGAATGCATCTAGTATCATGTGCATCAAATCTATAAAAGAACACAAAAGTCACAAATAATTTTGGTTGAGTTAAGAAAAATGAAAATCCTAAATCATACACTAAATTGCCAAAAGCCTTAAATCAGTGGACCTGAGGAAGAAAATAAGATAAAAATCACAAACGTTCTGTGTGTATTAAGAAAGAGGAAATCCCGGATCATTTCTTAAATTACCAAAGTCCAGATCAGAGGAAGCGGGTAGATTAATTTAATTAGACTCGCGAGCTCCATTAGAAGGAAATTATTTGCACGACCATTCTCCTGGGAAGCTGAGCGTAATATCCTGGTCATTTCTGTGAATGGACATAACTGATAACAGTTGGAGAAAGAGCAGCTTATAATTCCTTCAATCAGAATCGCCGTCTCCTATCCTAGACGACCTGCCTCGGTCATGCTGTGGTTAAGCTACCTGTCTCACGGCTGGTAGGTACTGGGATCAAATCTCAGTCGATGCATGGGATTTTTAATCTCGTTACCGACTTCAGCCCAGGCTCCGCTAAGGGTCAATAGGTATGTGCAAGCCACTTACACCGACCAGTGATCCATAACTGGTTTATCAAAGACTGGGGTATGGGATATCATATCTTTGGGAAAGCACATATAAAAGATCCCTTGCTGTTAATCGGTAAGAGTAACCTATGTGGAGGTAGCGGGTTTCCTCTAAAAGGCCATGAGTCACAGAATACCATATGTCAGACACCTAATAGCCGATGAATAAACAATGTACAGGGCAGTCCTTAAATAAACAAACCTTTCCTTTCCTATCCTATCCTAAACGCTTCTACGGTCATCATGATTCACCTATACCTTCATCAGTTCATAAACAAGCTCAACGATTCAGCAAGAAAAAAAAATATAGTTGCTGTTTGGGTTACTAATTACAAAGTTAGTGATTCGTATTAAAATAATAATTTTATTTTGCCACAATTTAAAAACAAAAAAGATGTCTCAAATCGTATAACTGGCGCCCAACGTGATAATTGTGGCTTCCATCATTCGTTTTGTCTGACCGAGAGATTTATTTTGTGGTTATAGTTTACAGAAAGGTTGAAGAGATATCGTAATGAGGTGCTTAACGAAAAAGATGGCAAATATAGTTAAACTTTATATTACATTGTGGGCAATAATAATAAAATAAATTTTATAAAACATGGTTGCTTGATTAACTGAAAGAACTTAATTTAATTGATTTAATAGCACAATCCAGTTCCGTAGGACAGATTGTCAAGCTGTGTGGGGGTGGGGTGGGGGGTGGGGGTAGATGGGGGAAGAAGGGCACGGAGGCGAGGGTGGCTCATTTTTCAAAATGTGGGTGGGGGGACTCATTTTTATGGGTGTATAAAAAGTGTGTGAACCGCGAATCTTTAACCGAAATAAAAACTACCCCCACCCCCTCTCCGTCGGTTCCTACGGGCAAGTATTCACACCAGCCACCTGTAACCAAAATTACGATCTTCCTAATATAAAACGTTGCTGCACATGGTATAGGAAATGAAAGAGATTTGGATAATCTTTTTTAACGTTTCTGATTGAAAACTATATCCAGCGTGAAAAGAAGTAGCATATCAAAACACAAGTTTATTCAATTGAAAAATAAGTGCCAAAATACAAAGAACTACCTTTTAAACTTTTTGTACCATGTACATAATATCTGAAAGTATTTCACTACGGTAATCAAAATGGCAATTGAAAATTACGAAAAACAGCTAAATATGCATAAATATAGGGATTATTTTTCTCACAGTAAATTCATTTTTCAGAATATTTTCTTCAACATTAGTATAAAAATTTAATCTTTTGTTTCATTTCCAAAACTGATTTCTTTTTTGTCTTACTATTCCTAGAAGGATATCTATTATTAAAAATGATCGTGCCGTCTGACATGACACGTAACAAAGATGTCCTTATATAGCACTGAAGTAGACGAAGCAGACGAACTTGAGACGAAAGCAAGGAGAGAGCACGATGGTGGGGGTTTGTTGCCAGGATAAACGATTAGTCGCCCTTCATATCTACTGGGCATATTATTATTATTATTAATATAGTCTGTATATAACAGCAATCACTCAACTCATCGACTCTCATTTTTACCCTAGGCAGTGCCATTTATAAGGATACAAAGGGGACAATTGCCCCGGGCCACCCAACCAGAGGGACCCACCAGACTAAGGACTTCCTTTATAAAAAAATTTGATAATTATAAAATTATTTCGATTCTTTTATTTTAATTATTTTTCATATAATTTAATTTCTATGCTGAGGGGCGCCCGAACCTGAAATGGCCCGGGTCCCCAAAGTCTGAATCCTGCCCTGACTTTAGAAATACAACCCAGAATAATTATATTAAAATATTTACAAAGTTTTTGTGTTTGCCTTAATTTTGTGTACCCCAACTCCTTAAAAAAAATAATTCCTCACCTAAGACACACAAGCTGGCTACGATGTAGAGAGCAAGACTAGTTCCATCTGGTTTTATGTTCATGTTAATGTTGCGTCTCTGACGGAAACACGCTCACCGAGGTTAGAATTAAACTGGATAAAAACAGTCTCATCTCTAGTATTTCTTGTCAGTGTGCGGGCCACTTAATACATAACATGATGACGTTTTCAATTTTGTGCTGACAATGGCGTGATTCTGATAATAGAATAATAGCCATTAAAGATTGTAATAAATTTTATTTGTGAATAATAGTGATTAAAATACTGACCTCCCGACATCACAACTTTAATAATGTTTTTACTTCACAATTATAAAATAATGGATATTACCTAACACTCCATTACTGTAACACAGTGCGGCTTAATAATATTACTCTCCACGGCTACAATATGGCCGGCTTTATTGCTCTCGAGGGAAGATCCGGTTCCAGCTATTTATCTTTAGGTTATTGTAATGCCGAGTCTCCAGCTCTCATATCACTAACAGTTTTAATGGCTGTTTGATTCATTAAACTAATAACACTGTGCTTCACTGTCAGTACAGTTTTATATTGATAATAAAAATAACATCTTTTATAACCAGTCAAAATCAAATGGAGATTCCTGTTCTAAATCTAGTAGTCTAAATTCAGTTCACAATCATCGCCATGTTTATATTTGTACCTGGTGGTAGACGTGATAGAACGTTGGACGCTCAAGCTGATGACAGTGGTTCGAAACCCGTTCGAGGCTGGCTCACACTTAACTACGAGTCAAAATAACCAACTGTTTGACACTCAATAGTCGATGATTAATAAATTAATGTGCTCTAGTGGTGACGTTAAACAAAACAAAACAATGGTTTTTTGGTATGTCAAACTCTGCACAGGAATTTAAATTAATAACAAAGTCGTTTTTTGACGGGTGTTTAAAATTAATAAAAATGTCGTTTGAAATCAAACAAAAATCGATATTTAACACATTAAAATTTGGGGACGGAGGTTCAAAAAGGAGTAAATCTGGCTTTCTGTATGAATAAAAAAAATCTTGATATTTGTGAATAAACACTCAGTTAGTAATGGAGAATACGAAAAGGAAAGGTTGTTTGAAACTCGTGATAATTGGCCAGCTCTTCCTAAGTTTAGACAAAATTATGATGGAATGTTCTAATGATTATCAGTTAACACAATTCAAAAACGTAAACATTAAAATTGCACTATTTAACTA
>JAULBS010152153.1:0-12081 GCA_032355785.1 Symmetromphalus regularis
AAGGCCGTGGTATGTGCTATTCTGTCTGTGGGATAGTGCATATAAAAGATCCCTTGCTGTTTATAGAAAAAAGCAGCTGGTTTCAAGTCTCCTACTAACACTAACCTCTGCCCCGGGCCCAGGGCCCTAGTCTTAGGACATTGGACCAAGGGGAGACGGGTCGGAACCAAATTGGATGTGGACGCGTATAAAAAATACTTCACCTCACCTCAATATAAGAATAACGTGGCGCAGTGGTTAAGCTATCAGACTTGAGGCTGGTGGGTACTGAGATCAAATCTCAGTCAAGGCATGGGATTTTTAATCTCAGTATCAGCTCCAACCCAGAGGGAGTGCTCTGTAAGGCTCAGTGGGTAGGTGTATACGTCTTACACCAACCAGTGGTCCACAACTGGTTTAACAACGGCTATGGTATGTGCTATTCTGTCTGTGGGATAGTGCATATAAAAGATCCATTGCTGTTTATAGAAAAGCATAGTGTTTCGTGTCTCCTACTAACACTAACCTTTGTCCTAAACAAAAAGCACAGGAACCTGAGTTGTGTGCCCAGGACAGTGTGCTTGAACCTTAAATGGATATAAGCATGAAAATAAATACAACCAACCAACCAATATAAGAACTGAATGTTATTCTTTTGAGCTTCATGAGCTGTATGAATGGCTAAACATATTAGGACAATAACATTCATATTTAAATGTTTAAATCTGTTCCGAAGTTTCAGCCAGGATGTAAGAGCTACCTGCTCATAATAGCCACGTTTAATTGGTTCTTGGATGGTTGTTAAAGACAGTTTGAACTGTATCTATATTGATAAATACTGACAGTTTGTGTAATGAATGTATAATTTAATTTTATTTCTGCCTTTATTTTGAAAATAGCCAAAAATATTCTTTATGACCGACTAAGATTTAAGAGGAAACAAATACATAAAACAAATATTTAATAATTTATTTATTTATTGTGTTTATTTTATTATTTATTTGTTTATTTTATTTATTTATTTATGTGTTTTATTTTTTTTATTTTTCATTTTTTTTAAAATTATTATTTTTATTTGTTTATATTTTTTTTTAAAGACATCCCCCAGCACACAAGTAAACATCAACAATGGGTGATGGGATGGGTGGGGGACAAGACCTGCATTCTGTATTTTAAGGAGAACAGTGATTTGTGTAATATAGTGTGCAAGTGTTTGTAAGATCAATAATATTTGTTATCCCAGTCTCTGTATTATTAGGCCTTTTTAAAATTAATTCATTTATAGATATTTTTCATCTTACTATATTCAACATTATTGAATACACAAAACTTCTAAGCCAGTCTTTATTGTGAAAAAAGTTCCATATTGTAAAAAGAACACATCTGTATTGTAATAAAAAAGAAAGTTATATTATTAAAATTCCAGCACCATCTTGTAGTTTATGCATATTTTTTTAGTTTTTTTGCTCTTCTGACCACAGTTTTTGTATTTGCTAAGACAACTTTGGTTTTAAAGGAAACAATCCACAAACTAATTAACAAAGAAAGACTTAAGCAGACGTCACAGTTTGATTCACCGTAATCTACTAAAATGTTTTAAAATAGAAAAATCTTATGTAGAATAACATATCTGATATTACATTTCTTCTTTTTTTTCATTTATTTCAGTAGCTCCAGCACCACCTGCTCCCCCTCCTCCTCCTGCAGGTGCTCCTCCAGCTCCTGCTCCACCACCTCCACCTCCATCAGCAGCTTCTGCTCCTGGAGGTTCTGCAGAGGGACGGGGAGCATTGCTTGGTTCAATCACCAGCTTCAGCAAGGGAGCTCTGAAGAAGACAGCCACAGTGGATAAAAGTGGGCCAAAAATTTAAGGAATATTTTGATGTATTTGTTACCAGATTGTTAACCTACATGTTCATTCTGACAAAATATTTACAACTGGTTTCAGGATGAATGGAAACAAGAAAGGGTGAAAGTCTGGGTTTGGTATCACTGAATGCCCCCAATAGAGCTGCATCTGGTGGACAAGGGGTGTATGTAGGTTTCTGAAGCTATCCCACATTTATCTTAAAATCAAAAGATATTCCACATAAAACTTGTGTCTAGGTGAGAAAGCGTTTTTGGCCCTTTTTTCTATTAATTGCTACACCAACTTAAACCCTTTTGGTTCTGAAGGAGCAATTTATTGGTTTAGCCAGTTTCATCTTCCAAGCTCTTTATTGGGTGTTCCGGGAAAAATTTAGATTATTTAAAACATAATGTCCTAGCTTCTGAACAACAAATTATTTATAGATAAAATGTTTGGCTATTATAAAATTTATTTATAAAACAATAGAGCATGACAACTGACTATTGTTTTCACCAGCTCTGGGTTTTACTGGTTTTTAATACATTTGTTAAGTAATTCTTTTAAAGGGCATGAGTTGCTAGGTTTTAATACCAAATTGTATTATTAATCAGTTTTGTCAAACATTATTATCGTTAATCCGTTTCATATTGTGTAACCCATTTGCAAAATATATTTTCACATTTTAGCACAATTGAAAAATGAGTTACTTAACATTACACTTGTACAAGTGACTTGTAAATGAAATGATCATTCGCACAATTTTAGCAGTCCATATTTTCCTTTTCTTTTCTTAGTTTAAGAATGTGCCAGTCTTAAAACTCTGGCAACACTAGAAGGGACTTATTTATGTAGCTACTATTTGAAAAGGGAGGCTAACGTAACTATACACCTAATTTGATGACATAATAATTAACTTAATTTTAAGGGATGCGGTCCTGCATGGATATTCTACTAAGAAAACTATGTTTTAAGTCGGATAATATCAAAAATAAGAATGTATTTATACAGCCTTTAATACTAATAAAACGATGCTTTATCCTAGATGAAAAATAATAGTCCGATTAACACATAATTACAGATGCATAACAGCTGTGACCTATTACTATGATCATCTAGTATAGTCTTAATAACTTTCATATATGCTTTTTTTCATCACAAATTATTTACACAAGCAGGAAATATTTGCTTTTACAAATGGACAAATAATAATAATTATTGAACCATATATATGTAATTTATTCTATACAGCAAATTCCATATAATGGACACTGATATAACATTATATTAATTTAATGGTTATAAAAAACAAATTATTTGTTGTTCTTTTGTGTAGAATGTAGTATCTTAAATGGGGGACAACATACGAGTAAGGAAAAAAAAATGATTGTGTACTACTTGTGTTCGTTCTGTAAAGTTCCTTTTCACCTTGGACCCTGTAATTCAAAGCAAACATTTATAAGATTTAGTAATACTAATTTATTAATTTTACATCTGTTGTAATTTTTATACTTGAATTATTCAAATTATTAATACTAGCTAACAACAGGTAATTAATATTTTGTTACTTCTACAAAAGGGAATTCCCATAGAAGAAGATGGCACCATGAAATTTGTCATCTTAAACATAAAGAACTTTATATTTCACTAACAACACAGTTCTGCACCTGGCTCAGTCTTGGTAGGTATAGTGACTGTCTCAAATTGTGTTCCAAGATGGGTACATTTCGTTTCTTGCATTTAATTATATAAGTCCACTTCTTATTGGTGAGTCTCAGTATGTTTGTACTTCTTACATTTCCATAAGATTCATTTTACCGTTTTCTTCTGCATTCCTGTTTAACAACAGGGTGTGAAATTAATGTAGGTTAGCCACCTTTGGCTGGTTATTATACCCATGGACCAATTAAAATTAATAAAGCCTATGAGAGGTGGTTACATTTGTGGTTAAATATTGACAGTATGTTAATACATTCTAGACCAATTAAAAATTACTAATTTCAAATCCTGCTGTTTTAAGTCACACATTCCCATAATACCTGTACATATAGTTGAAAGATAAAACATTGTATGGTTGAAATAATTTGTGTTGAATTAAAGAAAAAGAACAATATGAAAAAAGAGTTTTTCACTGGACTAATGGTTGTATCTCTTAAATTGTCTGGAAGAACTTTCACTTACATTTAGAGAGCGGACTTGAACAACCCAAATGAAGTTCTAAACAAGGCATAATTTTCTACCTATTCTAGCATCATTGCAATGTGTTCATAACTTGTTATCATTTCAGGAACCCTTTACAAATATTTATACAATTGAATTCATGTCGTCTCCATTGGCATAGCTTGGGTCTTTTTCTAGTGAGGCAACTCTTTGACAAAGGTTTTTATTTCTCGTATTTTAATCAACTTTTATAATATCAATCACAATAAAAAAAATTCTGCAAAAAAATCTAGTGAGGCAGTTGCCTCATTGTCTCAATGGAAGCTACGCCATTGGTCTCATCTTGGTTTTGTTTACACAGTAACATACATAAATATGTACATCAGTGCTGGATTTAGATTTGGTGAGGTCCTAAGCTATATAAAGCTTGGAGGCCCCTATATAAAGCTTGGAGGCCCTAAGCTATATAAAGCTTGGAGGCCCCTATATAAAGCTTGGAGGCCCCTAAGCTATATAAAGCTTGGAGGCCCCTATATAAAGCTTGGAGGCCCCTAAACTATATAAAGCTTGGAGGCCCCTTGTTCAAAAGTTACACCAGAAAGTCTCATAAAGGTGCAGAATTAAGAAAAAAAATTAATCTAAAATTTTGTTATGACCCAGCAGATTGAGGCCCTAAGTTGTAGCTTGTTAAGCTTATGCCTAAATCTGACACTGACGTCCATGGATATAAAGACTAAATATGTTAGTATTACACTTAATTATTTTAATTAGATGTACAGCATCTCATCATAGTTTTAGTTAATCATATAATTATCTTAGGTATTACAAGAAATGTTTAAAAAGAAGACCAAGCATTTTTGCTATGTTCTTTGATTATGTTTTTTTGGGGAGGGGGTTTGTGTTGTTTTAAACACAACAGTAACACTTAATAAAGTGTCCAAAAACTCAAATGATGACAGAAGAAACACACACTTGTGGAATGGGGGTCATCAAAACCTTGTGAAAATCTTGAAATTTGTGAACAATCCTCTATTTTTTGTTTCTCCAATCTGCCATGTATGTCATTTCGGCTATACATTTATTTGTAATGACATATTTGTTAAATTAATTTTTTTAGTATATTATAGTTTCAGTTTGTTTTAGCTTCAGACCTCGACTATCAACTGGGATTATATGGTAGCACTTGTTTTGATTTATAATTATAATAAAAAGACCAAGCTTGTTAGCAATGTTCTTTGATCATGTTTTTTGGGAGGGGGTTTGTGTTGTTTTAAACACAATATAACACTTAATAAAGTGTCCAAAAACTCAAATGATGACAGAAGAAACACATACACACTTGTGAAATGGGGTCATCAAAAGCTGGTGAAAATCTTGAAATGTATGAACAATCCTCTATTTTTTGTTTCCCCAATCTGTCATATATGTCATTTCGGCTATACATTTATTTGTAATGACATATTTGTTGATGAAGTAATAGTTTGGCTGTTTTGGGGGTCGTTTTTTAGGTGGGGGGATGGGGGGAGAGGGTAATGTGTGGTGTTTTTAAAATTTGTTTTTAGTATATTACGGTTTCAGTTTGTTTTAGCTTTAGACCTCGACTATCAACTGGGATTATATGGTTGCACTTGTTTTGATTTATAATTTTCAGATATATGTTGTTAGTCATCAGTAAATGGTGCATTCTGTATCAGATAATGTTGGTGTCAGTGGAAACATGTACAACGTTTTAAGAATATATTTTTTCCATGTTAATATGAATTTTAAGATAACCACCATTGTATTCAAATATGTTCCATTTCTCCAGAACAGATTTGAACAGAATGTGGAACGGCTGTAACCTTTGAACCAGTGCCAGATTTTGTCTTGGTGAGGTCCTAAGTTATATGAAGATTGGAGCTTCTTTGTTAAAAACTACAATACACATAAAAACCACATAAAATTTAACAAGCAAAAAAATAACAACCTGAAATTTTGTGAGGCTCTAAGCTATAACTTGTCTAAAGCGTATGCCTAAATCTGGCACTGCCTATGACAGTGTCAAAAATATTATGAACCTTGGCTGGAGGTCCCTAGATTTTGAGACCATAAGCTTCATCCTTCCAAATTTAGGCAAATCTGGTACCGTTTAATAGGGGTGCAACGATATACCGGTATATTGCAATACTTGCCGAGGGCAATATATAACGCGGTATGGTTTCGTGAATCGCGATATATTAACCTAATGAGTATCTCGTCTCTTACGAAACCTAGGACTATCACAGTAAGTTATGAAAATAAAAGTTAAACTTAATTAAAAGATAAAAATCTACTGTGTCTATACATTCTCTTTTTTCATCAGAAATTGGTATAGGTCTGCCTGCCTTAGATATGTTTAGTAATTAATATGACAGTATTAAAATATGACTTTTATCATGTGTTGATAATTAACCAAACCGTATTGCGGAATGTATTGCAATATGGGTTTGGTGTATCGCAATACAATTTCGGCCGTATCATTGCACCCTTACTGTTTGAGCCTATTCCGGTAACAACGACAACGTAGCCTCAAAATGTACTTTTAAATGCATTTTTGGCCTGTTAAATCATTTGTAATTTCTACCACCATGTCTGCTCATACATGTGTCTGTGTGTCTGTCCATGGGTATACTATAGTTGTGCCATATACTGACTGATGTCATGTACTTGTTTTATTAATGTATATCCATTTAAATACGTGTAGACTACGTTTGTGAGGAACTACGGTAGCCATACACTTCACAAACTGTACGAGATTGTTGTCGGAGATATATAAATATTGTTACAATAAAAATATACATATATAAAACAAAACACTTGTTTTATTGTTGAAGGTGCAACTGGTTTGTATTATAACAGTGTGGCGGGTTCATTTTAAGTTATTTTTTGTTGTATTAATTTTACATTGAGATTTATTAAGTAAGTATTCCATGTGAAATTTTTCTGTCGATTAATATTTCACTTGTGCGGAATATCTTACAAAAGGCAACATACTGTTGACCTAGAAAGAGTAGCATATGAGGTAGAAATGGGAACTAAATAGACCAAATCCCATTAACAGGTTGAGAGTCTGAAGACTGGGTATGTACTCCCGGCAGCCTATCAACACATGACTATTGTTGCATTGTCAGACTTATTGGTAACATGGACACCAACTTTGTGACTATTCCTCCAGTCATTTCATGCTTTTGATGCTCTGAGATTTCTGTAAACAAAATTGACATCCTTTCCTAATTCAAGACACTAGTTAAATCCGTTTACCATACCTTTGACAATTTAGTTTTATGCATCTTCTGTTTTGTATAGTTCAGTTCATTATCCAGGCTGGACTGTATAAGTAAGTCCAGTACATTAACTTCCACTCTTGCCCTCGGTGATCCAGTGGTAGGATATCAAAACTGGTCGGTGGCAGACACACACGAGTTGGTGTCAACGTTTCTAAATGTAGACCAGGGATGGACCTACATTTTTGGGACCCTAAGCTTGAACTGTTATGGCGACCCTTCGCAACTAGCAATGTGGTGTAACCACTGTTATCTCCTTCAATGTGGGTTGTTTGTGACCCTCGGTGGTCCAGCGGTAGAACGTCGGACTCTCAAGCTGATAACAGTGGTTCAAAACCCATTGGAGGTTGGCTCACACTTGAATACGTCTCAAAATTAAAGTTTGACATCCAATAGCCGATGATTAATAAATCAGTATGCTCTAGAGGTGTCGTTAAATAAAACAACCACCACCACACCCTAACCCACCCACCCCCCAAAAAAAAAAATAATAATTCAATGGGATTCCATGACAGATCAGCACAAAGTATTTTTTTAAATGTTTATTTTCTTAGAATTACTCAGCATATTTCATAGCAAAATTCGTCAGGAGCGAAGGGGTTGAGCAATGTGGACTAAAGTCACTTCTGGAGCCCCTCCAGGATTAGGGGCTCTTAAGCTTAAGCTTCATTAATTTCACAGTAGATCCGACTCTGATGTAGACATCCAATTGTCATAATTAAGAAATCGATGTGCTCGAGAGTGCCGTTAAACAAAAACAAGACAAAAATAACCTCGGCTCTATACTTAATCTAGTGCACCATCCTCTATTCTGTAGTTAAGTCCAATGCATTATCCGTTGATTATCCTCGACTGTACTTAAGTCTAGTGCATAACCCTAAACAACTGGAGTCTAGTACACTGTCCTTGACTCTTAGGTCTTGTTTAACAATACATGAAAGAAGACGAGCTGCAAAAAAGCATTTTGTGTAAATAAATGCTTTGTAGAAACATTAGATGAAAATTGTCTTTCTGTTAACTTTTTATTTTTATTTTTTATTATTATTTTTTTAAAATCTTGTTTCTGAGCTTGTAGAAGACGTTGATTCATTTTCGGAGACAAATCAATAATTAATAACTGGGTGGTATTGTTATTCAAGTTGTATCATTCTTCTAAATGTCGCAATCAATATCATTAGTGAGGCAAACTTTGACAAAGGTTTTTATTTCTCGTATTTTAATCAATTTTTATAATATTAATCAGATTTTTTTTCTGCAAAAAATCTTGTGATGCAATTACCTCAATGGAAGCTACGCCATTGGATATGTGCACAGAACAACAAAAATATCCAGCCAATCGAAGAATATTTGTAGGTGTGGAAATTTGAATCTGTATATAACAACCACCCAAAAGATGTACTGAAAGTGGTGGTTGTGAACAGGTCTTTTTGTACAGAAATAAAATGTGCATTTCTACTATCAGAACATATTTAAAGTCGCTTTTATATACTCAACCAAAAAAAAGTATGCTTGTTGAAATACTGAATCTTTTTTTAATGTGCCATTTTACCATAATAGAAAACCAGTATGCAGACGCAACTTGTTGGAAAAAGTTTCTAATTCAGGCTAAAACATAAGGAGGAATTATTATTTTTCAACCTGCCCCCTCACAAAATTGATAACCCGTACGCCTTTGGGAACTTATGATCTTTCTGTACACACACACACGCATCCTCCTAAATAGTGTGGTTATCTAATTCCAGAATTTCTGCCATGAATGTGGACTAGTTTACATGCATACTTTCTTTTTTGGTTGAATATATATATACAAGTTGATTTAAATAGACCAGTTTCGACTGTGCGTATAGTGGGTGCGTGCGTGCGTGTACTGTCTCCCCAGTTCTGTTAAGGTACGATCCATTATATTGCAGTTTCGTAGCGGAATAAAAAGATAAGCAAAGTTGGTCAGTTGTATTTAATAAATTAATTCGCTAAATTAAAATATGGTCAATATGGGGATATTATAATAGTAAGTGGGAGTGAGCAAATGATTCAAAGAAGGTGTCTTGTTATAGTTGTAAACGAGGGACTATAAAGTATGCATGTTGAAATATTTTTATTTCATGGTGTAGTGACAGTATGGCCCATTGGTAGAAAACACGTGTGCAACTTGCTATATTACTGTACACACTCGCCTCCTAATTCCAGAATTTATGTCATGAATGTCATATGGTTTATGAAATGAATGACTATTGATAACATGCATACTTTCTTTTGATTGAGTATATATAAAGAATGATGACTGGGAAGTGCACATTTTGGAGAGTGCATGTTAAAAGATACACTTGAACAAAATGAACAGCCTGGTTGTTGCATGTAGCTGTTTTCATAGGGTAGAAATTCTATGAAGCTTTATTCCCCCTCCCCCAACCATCCTGAAAAAAAAAGAAGAGAATATATCTCAGTATATTTTCATATCGTATCTGGATAGGATGCTATCGCAGAAGTAGATGAACAGCTAGGTTCCGAGTGATGGTGTAAGTATGTGTACAAAGTAAACATATTCCAAAAACAATCAAATTAAAACACATTCCATGTTTTTTTTGTTTTTTCTCCCACTTATTTATACCAACAAATCTTTAGCACGTATAAGTATTGTACAGTGACTTGGATTAGGGTACGTTTGTGCTGTGTTGTGCTGTAAGCTACAGGATTATTTTAGAAACATTATAATTAGTACTCTCGGTGACGAATCCAGAAAATTCATGGAGGAGGGGCATGATTCCTCCGATTCTTTAACGTTAAAAAAATCATTTATAAAAGAAATAATTATAATAATAATTAATTTTTTTTATTTAAATCACAAATATAGGGGGGGGGGGGCATAACTTCTGGCCTCCACACGTTACTGACTATAAACTAAGACAACATGGATTTAGACACAGTATTATCCGTTCTATTGTCAATAATTCTTTATGTCAGTTATGGTGATCCCAATTTGCATATTGTCAAAATATGTATGATAAAGGTTCAATGAATTGTTTGTTTAACACCACATCACGTTGTTTATTCAGCGGCTATTATGTGTCAGACATATGGTCTTTAGAAGAAACCCTACCTCAACATTGGCTTGTTTATCCTTATAGCAGCAAGGAATCTTTTATATGACCTTTCCCACAAAAGGACAACTTTGATAAACTAGTTGTGGACCAGTGATTGGTGCAAATCGCGTACATCTATATTTTACAAAGAAGAAGACATTTTATATATGAATGATTTTATGGTAGCTTGTACATAGGCCTATTATAATTATTGATGTGTTTGTGTTGGTTGTGTTTTGATATTTTTAGGTTTAATACTTTATAATGTATAGTCTGTTGTCTTATATTTATAATATATTTTGTTTTAGGTTTGATACTTGTAAAGTTTTATATATGTATAGTCTCTCATAATTCCATAAGGAATGGCTTGTGTATTTTTATGGTGTTTTTATTTCTGTTGTATTGTTATGTTGTGCACACGGTGAGACGTAAATAAAATATCTGTTTGTCTGTCTATTCAGTGAGAATTGCGGAGAACTCAGGGATGTAGCCGAAATCAAGTTAAAAAAAATTCCCGAGATTTGATCCTAATGCCTCCAGCTGTTAAACCGACAGTATAACCACTACACCACCGGGACCGGTATACATCTCTGTGGCTGGTAGGTACAGGGATCTAATCACAGTCGAGGCATTGGATATTTAATCTCGGTATCGGCTCAAACCCAGAGCGAGTGCTTTGCTAGTCTCAGTGGGTAGGTGTATACAACTTACACCGACAAGTGGTCCACAACTGGTTTATCAAAAGCCCTGGTATGTTCTATCCTGTCTGTGGGATGGTGGATATAAAAGATTTCTTGTTGCTTATTGATAAGAGTAGCGGCATTAGTATGGCGGCAGCCGGATTCGTATACCCTACTAATACTAACCTCGGTCCTAGATAGAGAGCTCAGGAAGAGGAGTCCATGACAGCGTGTTTGAACCTTAATTGGAAATAAGCACAAAAATAAATACAACCAACCAACCATATATCTGTAAATGAAATCGCCAATTTTCAGCTGTGGAAAATTGCAAAATTGTTATATCACAGTTAACTCTGTTTATAATAGGATTCATTACATTTTCTTCTTTCACATTTTAACATCGTATTTATGTCAAGTTTGTTTTATTTAACGACGCCTCTAGAGCACGTTGATTTTTATCTTATCATCTGCTGTTGGACGTCAATCATATGGTCCTCATTTTGACATATTTATTTTAGAGGAAACCTGCTCCCACCAGATATACTACTATTTCCGATAAGCAGCAAGGGGTCTTTTATATGTACCATCCCACACACAGGACAGCACATAACACGGCCTTTGATGAACCAATTGTGGACCACTGGTTGGAACGGAAAATAGCCCAAACAGCAGGTGGATCCACCGAGAAGGATCGATCCGACGACTGACCAGTTCATAGACGGACACGCTACCGTTTGAGCTACACCCAGCTCGTATATTTATGTAAAGTCAAACTGCTATCTTTACATCACTCGTTTCCAGATCCGTCAATAGCCGATATCTTTTTCTGTACCCGGGGTTTGTTAAATAAATAGTCGTTTCCAGATCCGTCAATAGCCGATATCTTTTTCTGTGCCCGGGGTTTGTTAAATAAATAGTCGTTTCCAGATCCGTCAATAGCCGATATCTTTTTCTGTGCCCGGGGTTTGTTAAATAAATAGTCGTTTCCAGATCCGTCAATAGCCGATATCTTTTTCTGTGCCCGGGGTTTGTTA
>JAULBS010152164.1:0-12080 GCA_032355785.1 Symmetromphalus regularis
TGTCATACGAAACGCATTAATTGTTTTATTATTTCTTTAAATCAATTTGGCCAATACGAGAAATAACAAGTCAGATAGGCGACTTTAAGAAATCGTTCCAGTCTGTCATACGAAACGCATTAATTGTTTTATTATTTCTTTAAATCAATTTGGCCAATACGAGAAATAACAAGTCAGATACGCGACTTTAAGAAATCGTTCCTGTTATGTGCATGATCGATGATCTAGTGTTTATTGATTGTGGTACGTTGTTGGACACAGCGTGGAGTTGTCATATTTGACAAGCAGCCATTCCTTTGTATGGTTCACCTGCGTCCTATAAATTTTAATTTAGTGCTAGGCCTAAGCACTAGGTGCGGGAGATCGAATGGTCGATTCTTGTCAGGACTCACTGGAATATTTTCAGTTCCAGCTATTAGTGGCCCTATTATAAACAGTTTCGTAAAAGCAGCGCATTTCGTAAAATCGTCACGTTTTATAACGTGTTGATGTGGTGGTGTTCTTTTATTAAAAATGTGCAGTTTGGCGAATTTTATGAAAGTGGTCGGTCAGTTTTACAAATCGAGATGTACAATTTTACCATCCATGCGCGGTGGTTTTTTTTCGAAATTCGGCAAAATGCACATTTTTAAAATAAAAAACATCAACACGTTTTATAACGTGAACATTTTACGAAATACGATGTTTTTACGAATCTATTTGTGACAGGCCCCAAGGGACCCAACCCCTAAATTTAGTGATCAATTTTTTTTTAGTATTTTTAATGTTAAAGAATCCGAGGATTCTGTAGGGCCCCACCTAAATGATTTTTTTTTATCCGCCACTGACTATTGTTGCAAAACTAGTATATCAAAGGCTATGGTATATAATGCTCTGTCTATCGGAACAAGCATTTTAAAAATCATTAGCTATTAATGACAAAGAATAACCTGACAAAAAAAACTGTGGTTTTCTTCTCAGGACCATATGTTGCAAATACTGTTTGATATTTAATATTTTATTCAATATACTATGTCCAGTTCATTGATGGTCGATGCTATTTTGTACATTATCAGTGGAGAATTTTTTTTTTTTGGGGGGGGGGGACTAAAACATTCTCGGATTCTTTAACGTTCAAAAAAATTTATGTATATAATATAGGTGAGCCCTGCTCCCTCCCTAGATCCGCCACTGACTATGGATCATCTGCAATTTATTTTTCACCCGTGCCTGATTAATTGATAAAAAATAATAATAATACAAAAAAATAACCATACATATAGCAATTTATCAATACTCTTTATCGCAATGACCCACATTAAAGAGAAAAAAACACAGAGAAAAGGTGTTTGTATGGCATCCACGTTTCTCAATTTCTGCAGTCATAATTCAGTTTACCTTTATCAGCTTATGCTCAAGTAAAAAATCATTACATCTTTTGTGTTGGTATTTGTTTAATGTGGAGGTAAGCTGTAAAATCCATAGCGTTTCTTGGCCTCTTTGAAAACATGTGACTTTGTTGTCTAAAAACAATAGACTTGTATTCTTTTGTCGACAACTGATGTTGCTATGATGAAACAATACAATTAGTTACGGTGACGTCACCGACTTTGGCGTTTTGGTGATGTTAAAGGTTAGTAAGTTTGGATATTTTATTTATTTCTCTTATTATCGTATTATTATATATTATTTTTCGAAGATTTCCAAATAAAAATATAGATAAGTTTCACTATTCACGTGTGCATGCCGCAACCAGCTGACCACAAACAGCATAATAAAGATAAGGCGCGGATAAGGATTTCTCAAAGGAGGTGTCCAAATTTGAAGTTTGAATAGGACTGGGAAAAAATGGTTAATTTTCACGTCATTCCACACGAGAAAAAAATATGTTTTAAAAAATCTAGAAAAGGGGGTCCAGACACCCAGGACCCACCCTCTGGATCCGCTTCTGAAGGTAGTTGTTTGTACTACACTGTCTGCGTGATCCAAACATTGTTTGAAACCCGTATCTCCAGACATCATATCACACGCATGAATATTTGATATATTTGGCGGCGGCTTTCTCCATAGAATAGACTCGTAGGAATGACCTTGGAAGATGGTGGGCAATGACGGATCGGGTACAAACTCTGTAGCAGATGTTGGTTACAATGGCAAACATTAGTGTTCCTACGATCACGTAGATAGATACAGAGGGGTCACAAGTGTGTTTCATTTTACCCATTTAAATTTTTCTTTATTTCATTCTTTTTCTTCTTTTTTTTTGATAGAGAGACACTGTATACCATTTTTTATGGGTTTGAACAACATGGATGATCATCTTTAGAAACGATAATATTGATGTATCGTAACTTATTAAGTCTTCTCTGTAGGTTTGACCATGTAGCTAAGGACACATGACATCCAGCTCTTAACTCACAAAACATTTCACAAATTCTTAATCTAGATACTGGCTCCAACCCAGAGTGAGTGCTACGCAAAGGCTCAATGGGTAGGTGCAAGCCACTTATACCAACCAGTGATCCACAACTGGTTTATCAAAGGCCGTGGTATGTGCTGTCCTGTCTGTGGGAAAGCGTATATAAATGATCCGTTGCTGCTAATCGGAAAGAGCAGCCTATGTGGCGGTAGCGGGTTTTCTATAAAGACCATGAGTCACATAATGCCAAAAGTCAGACACCTAAAAGCCGCTTAATAAACAATGTGCTGGGTTGTCGTTAAACAAATAATCCTTTTAACAAAGCATTTCATGGCCTTCATCTAATATCTGCATATGCTCCCGATTTTTTGACAGAGTTGTATATGTTAGCAGTGCAATGAACTCATTAAAATACTGGATACGTTCGCCATAAAGTGGTAATAGGTATATGATTTATGGGTCATTCTCACGAAGTTGTGTAATTTCATGTAACTGAGTTTAAAATGATTTGTCATCGTCAGTTCATCACATTTTATAACTCCACAAAGTACATATTGTGCACCAGACTCTCGTTAATAAAATATATAAAGTTGTTGCTTGATTAGTGTCCATTTTTACACTCTTTTGAAATGTTTACTACAACTAAAACTCAAAAAAGCGCACGTAATGAACTCGACATAAATTATATTAATTCAGAAAAAAAAGTCACGAAAACTACATTTTCTCCAGTGTTTGAGCCCTAATGTTGTGTAGTATATCCTGAAGTTAAAATGTGCCGATTGCCATTTTGATTGTACCATATAAAATATATTTGTTGTATTTCCTAAAACTATGTAATGGAAAATAAATTAGTACGGTCAACTACGCAACCTAACGGCTATTCTTAGCTAGAATATCCAGTACTTCGTGCGTATTTTTATTGTGTGTCAACACCGCAACTAACTTTATGGCTAATTAAACAAATCAAAATCCATGAAATGCCTACATAAAATAATAGCATCATGTGTCTGCATGTGGAAGATTTCGAGGAAACTACGCCATCACTATTGCGGAGTTGACGTAGGTTTTGGAGTTGACACACATCAGTGCATAAATGATAGTTTATATATATATAGTTTAAACATTACACTCTGTAAGTCATGTGCGGATCCAAAATCAGGTACCGATGCAGGATTTTTGAAAGGGTGGAGTCCAAATGTGGATTTCAGAAAATTATTTTCCTTACTTCCATTAAAACAATACATATTCAGGTCTGGAGTAAACCATTTCAAGGAAGTTTTATGTTAACCCAGTTAATTATCAATTAACATTATTTTTCTTCTGGATATTTGAATGCGGTTATTCATTCTCATTGTATTGTTTGGATGAAAAAAAGACATGAACATTATTTTCTGAGCAATTTTATTAATGTTTGTCAAAGAAAATCAGGAAATTGTCAGCTCCGCAACTATCTGTCAAACCCGCAACCTCGGATCATCACCTTTTTATTCATTTCTTTTTGGGGGAGGAGAGGGGTGGGGTTGATGAATAGAGTAAGAGTTAAACAAACGCTGACCTAATTTTCAGTCTTTAAATGTATAGCATTCAAAGCAATCACCACTTTGTCTGAAAAATAATTTACTTATGTTGTAAGAAATTTCGTTTTCGTTCGAAATGGTAATTTAGGAAAAGAAAGAAATGTCTAGGAGCGTGTCAATGTTAGCAATACACTACTAAATGAACACGATTCATCTTATAAATGTTCCAATACTTTTCATTTGCACCGTTCACACTCCACTTTCAAGATTATCAAGTTGCGGAGTTGACCACACGCTTTGTATGTTGGGGGGGGTAGAACATGTGATTTTATTAAAACAAATTATAAATCATCACTGCTATGGCTTGTTTTACTAACAATAGATCCCTAGAGATAAAATAAGTGGACAATTAAACACTTCTGCCCAACTTTAAAATTGTTCAGTTAAACTGGCCAAATTACACAACTTCGTGAGAATGACCCTCCACGGATTGTTTAATGTTAAAAAAATAATTTAAAAAAAATGTTATTTATATCGCAAAATAGAGGGTGGCCGCACCCCTCAAGATCAGCCACTATATATATATGGTTAAAGGTGTATTAATATTATTGGGTGTCCAGTAATTTACTCTTTTTTTAAAGTAATAAATTACACAAATATACCAGGAAATTTAAAAATTAATATATTTCTGCAATTAAATTTTAACGTTTTGCTTTTGTTTTCACGAGGACTGCTCCAACTATTTTGAATTTCAAAATTATTAATTCAGGATATAAAACAAAAGAATATTTATTATTATTTATTATATACATAGCAGTGAAATATATAGATATATACAAACCATACAAGTGATATTCAGTGAAAAGTCGTATTTTGACTCTAAAAATATGTCTTGTGACTCACAGTGAAAATATAAATGGTATTCACTGTTTTTGCCTTATTATAACAATGTATAACAGTCACAGTGAACATATAGACTCATATTCATATTTTTGTGACTGAACTACACAAATGGGCGGAGCCAAGTAAACAAATATTTAATGAAATTACCTCCCTTAGCAGTATAGGTCCAATTATTGAGGTATGCTTAAGGGATAACTACACTGTGTTTCTTTTTAACTATAGGCTATAATTCCATTTGTTTTACTGCAAAATGTTGTTGTAAAATCATATTATTAAAAACGAAACACAGTGTCGTTATCCCTATTCTAATACAACAATTTTCTAAAATTTACTTAATATTGTTTAATTGGTTTACTAATTAAAAGGATAGCCTCGACATAAGTTCAATATATGACGTAATCATTAATATTTGCCGCGAAAATATTGACGTCACACATTTGGACCCAGTCATTACGTTTGGTCGTACAGATTCTAATGCCGTTGGATTGTCAAACAAATGGAATTGGACGCTATATGTTTTTTATTTACTGGGATGTAATTACTGTGGAAATACTCTGTGTATAATTAGTTGTGTCCATGTGCCTCACATTCATATATTTCGAGTATTCTTACTATAGACCTAATGCACCTGACCAACATTGTCATTGTGAATTTTTGCATAAAACATGAAACAAAACAACTCGCTTCTTTCTATGGGCAAGTTAAAATTTTAAATTACTATCACTAAACTACACTTCGAAAAATATCCAACATTTTATTACAGCATTAAAACTGCAAACAATTTAACAAAGAGATAGTCTTGCGTAGGCCTGCAAATATCAGTGCTCTTTTCTTGATTTCTGTTTTTTTTTTTTTTCATTTCTCCGAAAGCCAAATTTCGAATGGTGAAATCGAAAAATAACGCTTACATTAAAAATCAAAATTAGTTATAGTGGACTGAAATAAGTCCAGTAATTATGACAAATATAGTTCTTGTTTGTTCAATCCATTTTAAAATTGCCAAAATCGATAAAGCTATCGACCATGGAATCGTTTTCAGTGATCCGTTTATTTGATTTTGTAAATTTTTTAACATTCCTAATACATTTAAAAGCTAAAACAGTTTTGATTGAATTCCAGTTTATTCTGGCTTCAAGTTATCAGTTCAGAATAAAATTATGTTTCTAATTAAAAAAAAAAAAAAAATGTTTCTTAATTATAAAACATTCACAAAAACAGCACACACGAGGCTAAGTGGAAACGGTGGTTCACTTATTAGAGAAGGGATGCGAGGCGGGACGTTTTTTCAGGAGAAAATGTACTTATACGCGCCTATTATTTAACCAAACAAAATTGTTAATTTTATGAATCAGATGGACTATGATAAATATTAGTATATATTTTTACCAAAAATATCGGTAACTTTATTTGTTGTCAATGAATTATAGATTATTTTTAATTTAATATATTTTGTTGTGCAATCTCTTTCTTTAGTTGTAGCATAAGGATAAGTGGCACACTGTCTCCCTGTCTCCTGTCAATCATCAGGTAATGGTCGAATGTTTTTCTTTTTTGGTTTCCCTTTTTGTGGGTTTTTTTTTCTAAATAAATGAGAAAGATGTATATAATAAATAGAGCATTTCATGGTTTTTGTTGAATACGATTTTTATGTCAACGAGTCGTGTGTTAAAAGTCATATTTTCACGAATTGTGAAAATATGAGTTTTAACACATCACTCGTTGACATAAAAATCGTATTCAACATAAACCTTGAAATAGGCTCTATATAATAGATCATCCCATATCTTTTTCAATAGAAAAAAAAAAATACAACTTTAAGTATTGTGATAATGATTATATCAAAATTTTACACATTTAGTGTGACGTCATTATCAAATTCAAAATGGCTAGAATTAAAAGCATCGGTTCGTTGCTAAAGTGGTACTCCTCATAAAAATAAAACATTAAGAACATTTAATTGCAAAAGATTATTATTTTTAAAGTTTGATTGTAGTGTTCTAGTAGCTTCAGCTTATTAGATAGTTTATCTCTTAATGAAGAGGTGGATGAGGACACATTTATTTTTTCAATAGTGATATACAGTGTTTGTATAATGTTTAATATTATGTTACTTATTGTTTTGTTTAGATGTGACTGTATTGTATATGTCTTGAATGCTATTCATTTGAGTGTGTGTGTGTGTGTGTGTTTGTTTGTGTGTGTGTATATGTAGGTATGTGTGTGTGCGTGTAGGTGTGTGCGTATGTGTTTGTGTGTATGTGTGTGTGCGTGTTTGTGTGTGTGTGAGTGTGCGTGTAGGTATGTGCGTATGTGTGTGTGTGTGTATGTATGTGTGTCTGTGTGTATATGTGTGTATACGTGTATTTGTATGTGTGTGTGTGTGTATTATGTGCGTATGTGTGTGAGTATGCGTTTGTGTGTGTGTATGTGTGTGTGTGTATCCCCAGTGGGAACTCATTACGCATTTAACCATGCATTTTACTGGATATCTCTGATCGTTATGACCAATAAGCTTGTCTGTACAACATTTGACGTCACACACACTCCAAACACACACAAACACACACACAATTTTCATAGGACTTAGTTACCTTCTATAGAATATAACACACATAACCAGAATAACTGACACAAGTCCTGCAGCAGCAATTATCACATACCGTGTTACTGAGTCATCATCGTCAGATGCTGAAAGAATAACTATATGGAATCAATTGTTTAAATTAACAGACAAATCTACGTCATAATAATGAAGTCAACAATTTGAAATCGGTTTATTTTAATTTTATAACCCTGGTGGGTTATAAGTCGGTATATATTTGTTATTTTCCCAACTTATAAAATGTCAGCATTGGTTTAAACAGAGGATTTCATTGGGTCGGTCTGTTCGTTATGACCAATAAGCGTAATCTGCTATGAAGTGGATAAAGATTCGCCAGAATTATGATTTTGTTCCGATGAATACTTTCATCTTAACATTCAGTAAACCTACCCTTCCTAAATCTGTGAAACCTGTTGAACATCTTATACCCAATCAATTGTGATGTTTTAACTGCCAGACATATAGGCACAATTAAAATGCAGAAATAAATGAATGTGTGGTCGTTGTGGTCAGTTAAAACGTGACCAAAAGTGTTGCAACTAACACAGATTTGAACCAATATTCAAAACCGAAAAACAAGTAGCAAACGCAAAAACAAAAAGAAGCAGATCAGAAGCTGAAAAACAAGCTGTTGCTGTTATTAAGACTCAAAATACACAAGTCGCTTTGAATTCCTCAAATGCACTAAGTCAGTCGAGAGTTGGGGTATAAGGCTCCAGTCTCATCCTGAAAAGTTAAAATGATTAATTATCATCCTTTGGTTTTGGTTGTCGATGATATGGATGTTACATCCATTAGTCAGTCACAGCCACAACAACCACCACCAAAGCCAAAGGTTCAGATAATTCCTGTACTTCCCCTTGAACACAAAATTCATTCAATGAATTAATTCAATGGAATTGTCGTGACCAGAGGTAAACAATCAGAAGACTTCATTCTAAAAAATGACATTTTATTTAATGATAAAAGTCATACACTGCAACTGGTTCTTTCACCTCCAATGATTTAACAATTTGCAGTTTATCACTTTTTTGTTGATTATCTGGAAAGTTGGTTCATTTGCAGCAGCTGTGCAGCTCAAATTGTCAAACTGCAGCAATCTGCCATTACTGATGCTAATGACCCCATGCCTTTGTTTACTTCCGTCTTCCATCTTGAAAGACATTGTAGATGAAACAATACCTAAGACTTCGGCTATTCCAAAACGTTTGCAATAAACAATGGTTAAATAGCAATAAAAGAGTGAAACAAGGTCCTTGAGAGGCAATCTGGACAATTCTAAAATTGCTAAGGCTTAGGCTCGTAGAGAGATTAGAAAGAACAAGAAGTGACATAGCCAATGCATTGGCAGGCAACTGTTCGTGTAATACCTATTCCGCTTTATGTACAGATTCTTTCCTTTCTGTCAGAAGTAATGATTAAAAACTACCTATTAATTTTACATCTGAAAATACTGAGGTATACAACAAGTTATTCTCTGATGAAGAGCTATGGGATGTGCTTTGCAAATCTCATAATACTGCACTAGGTCCAGATGATATTCACTATCGACTTCTTAAACACCCGAATCATCTTGCAGATGCTCGATCCCATGCACAACATGACTTAGGCTCTGCATTGATGCTTTTTGAATATCGACTTTTAAGAGCTTGTAGGTTGGTGCTCACGAGCTTAGTTTGAGGACGAGATGTACAATTTGTTTTTGTTTCAATATGCTTCTAAACTTAAATCTTTGCAAAAACATCCTGCTCATGACCTGGGATTTGAAGAAAAATATGTGACCTTGTTTGATGCGAAGACATATGCTATTCCTACTGTTGCTCTTCGTATCAAACAGTTGTTTAACGTTTCCAACTTTTGTTGACAAAATTTGATGACATAATGGATCATACAGATGCACTAGTATACAGACAGCATTTCTTGGAAATTAAAAGTACAGTGATTTCATTAAAGTTTATACTAATGGATCACGAGATGGTAAGGCTGTAGCATCTGCTACACTGTTACCATCTGAAAGAATGTGCAAGAGGTTGCTTGATTCAGCTTCTATTTTTACTGCCAAAATTCAGGCAATTCTTGACGCTCTCGAAAGAATGACGGATTCTGATGCATCCTAATTTATTGTTTTGACCAACTCACTTTTGTATCTCCAAGCTTTACAAAACATGAAGCTGCAACCCCCCTTAATTCGGATAGTGATACGAAAGTATCTTTTTATAATCCAAAAAAGAAAATTCTGTTTTGTTGGGTATCCTTTTTGGGTAACAACTGATGCATTTGATGATGAAACTGACAATTATTTGTTACGGAAAACACATTCCTTTGCGTTTGATATTTGTTTTAATATAACCTCAGCCTATATTATTACAAGGAAATAGTTTTACCCAGTGATGCTAGGCCGAAATAAGCCAAAGAGTTGGTGAAATGGCTAACATCATTTGAAAAAAGGCAATCGGCAAGATCAGGGATGCCGAACTAAGGCAAAATCGAAACTACGATCAACGACATTTGTCCCAACAGGATTCTTTTTTTTTCTTTGTTTTTCAAACCATACTAATTTAGAAATGACTGCTAAGGAGTGAAAGCTGGAGAAATGGTTAGGACCATTAAACATGTTTTAATCAGTGGGATAACAAAAAGTGAGACGGACTTGTTAGACAGACAACCACTGTAAAGCTGTATTAATGGAACAAACTTAAAGGAGTGGCATGATAATCTAGTGACCAAAATTGCTAAAGACATTCAGTTATAATAATACTAATAAAAAACCCTAAACTGTATTGTTTTGTTTTATTTACATTATATTTGTATGTAAGCCATCGGTCATGCATTTCGGTTGTCCAGGAATGCAGGTCCGTGTCGGACATACAATAATGGCAGTCGGACCAGCATTCCCAAGGAATATAAGTCCTGGGACTTGCATTTCTAGATATATTAGTCCTCGGACTTGTATTCGTAGGAGATAGAGTCCGGGCAGACCTGTATTCCCACGGATCTGTATTCCGCTCACACTGGTATCCAGATTAAAAATATTCAACGCCTCAGCTGAGATTTGATCCCAGAATCTACCAGCCGTGAGACCGACAGCTGAGCCAAAGATGCAGAAAAAATTTCAGCAGTTTGAAATGGGGGCCTACATTTCCGACCTGGCCTTGGACTATTACTAGCGTTGCACGTACCTGACTGTGTGTGTATGTGTGTGTGTGTGTGTGTGTGTGTGTGTGTGTGTGTGTGTGTGTGTGTGTGTGTTGTGTGTGTATGTGTGTCTATAATTATTCTTACACTTCACCGCATCTTTGACCTTGTATTTTAGTTCACATCTTTTTCCTCCCATACAAAATCTCCAGGACTTTTTGACATTTTCTCCTTGGCACTTCGAGCCTAAATCGGAAGAACCTACTTTTAGACATCTTCGTGTGAAGAACACAGCAAGCTTACAATCTTCACGACATTTGCCAATGTTCCCTTCTACCCATTCTGACCACACTCCTGCAGCTGAAATGTAATGTTATATTTCACATTAAAGTGACCGTCTAATCATCAATGACATGAGGAACTTCAGGTTCGAAATAGGTTAAGCACGATCGTTAGTGTACTGGTTTGTATTAAACGTAATCACAAGATATATATAACTGTCAACTATATCAATACTAACTTTGTTAATAATCTACTTAAATTTAATTTATTTCATATATCCAGATCCAAAAACTAATATTTTATTATTTTTATAATTAACTTCTAATTTACAATCTTCACAATATGTTTTGAAAACAATTCAATATATACCGTAACTCAGTATCATTATCAGAAAAAAAGAACTGTGTCATCTGCATATAATAATAACAACTTTAATCCATTTTCGACTACTGTATTAATCTGCATATTCATTACTGTAATTCCTTGACAATTGTTATATTGTAACCTTTAAATCATTTAGTATAGTATAATAGTATTATTATTAAATGTTGACAATGTTGAACAATTCGGCTGCATGATAGACTATCATTGTTCTTGTACCAGTTAGTTTATGTTTGCTAAGTTATATTTGCACGCATTGCGTACACTGTTAAATATTGACACATAAATATGTAGGGTGTTTTAAGCAATTGAATGTACATAACTAATGTTAACAATAAGAGTGAACTATAATTCCACATAAGTAATGAGTTTTGCGTGTAGAGCAAGCGAAAGTCTCGTTCGCAGCCATTCTTATGCAGCATGGTTTATACCCACTAATTGTCTTATGTTGTTTGTTCATTGCATTGGTATTAATCGACATTCTAATACAACTTGCATATAATTATAACCTTATTTTTCAGTGGGTACATTCCGTGGTCTAACGTACGCTAGATGTACGCCGTCAACGACAACGTAGCCTCCAACTGAAAAGACTCCTCGTCGTGGTCTAACGTACGCTAGAGGTATGCCGTCAATGACAACGTAGTCTCGAACTGAAAAGACGCCTCGCCGTGGTCTAACGTGCGCTAGATGTATGCCGTCAATGACAACGTAGCCTCGAACTGAAAAGACGCCTCGCCGTGGCCTAACGTACGCTAGATGTATGCCATCAATGACAAGGTTGCCTCGAACTGAAAAGACGCCTCGCCGTGGTCTAACGTGCGCTAGATGTATGCCGTCAATGACAACGTAGCCTCGAACT
>JAULBS010152175.1:0-12080 GCA_032355785.1 Symmetromphalus regularis
AATAGCACATACCACGGCCTTTGTTAAACCAGTTGTGGACCACTGGTCGGTGTAAGTGGTATACACCTACCCACTGACTCGACTGAGATTTGATCTCGGTACCTACCAGCCTCGAGTCCGATAGCTTAATCACTCCGCCACGGAGACCGATATTTACTTTTGTGCTGGGGTGTCATTAAATATACAGGTGAGGATGCAGGATTTCTGAAAGGGGTCCAAATTGGGTTTTTGAAAGGGGGGGCGAGGGGGTCCAAAAGTGATGAGTGAATAGAAATAGGTTAAAAAAATTGTTAATTTTCATGTCCTTCCACTTGTAAATTGGGAAAAAAAAAATTCAATAAAAGGGGTGGGGCGTCCTGACCCCCTGGATCCGCTACTGAATATATCATCTGATTGATCCCCTTCTGGAGGATCCAATGGGTAATTTCTCGTCCAGCCAATTTGACGTCTGGTAGAAAGGTCATAGTATTTGAAGTCCTTTCAGTGAGAAGGTGCACATAAAAGCCCTTGTTATCATAGATGTACGGGTTCCCTTTTTTTAGGATGGGGTAGATTTTTGCCAGAATTTATGGGTTTAAAAAAATAATAATTTGTTTTTGACTGAATAAGAAACTTGTTCCAACTTATTCTTGCTATAAATGAAAAAAAGGAGCCTGTGGATTGGAAACCCCATAATTTCATATTAGGGGAGGGTGAACTGTACAAAATAACAAACATAAAAGATAGTCAAGAAAAAATCTAGCTTGACGGGGAAGTTGCTTTCACGGTCCCTCTCTGCCTAAGTCAGTGGGGGTAGTTGGGAGTGGGACGGAACACACCCTTGTCCAAAAAGTGTGTGGGGGGGGGGGGATGACGAACCATTCCGACATGTCTTTAGAGGAAATCCGCTGCCGTCACATAGGTTACTCTTTTCGATAAGCAGCAAGGGATCTTTTATATGCACTTTCCCACAGACAGGACAGCACATACCACGGCCTTTGATGAACCAGTTGTGGACCACTGGTTGGAACGGAAAATAGCCCAATCTACAAATGGGTCTACTGAGAAGGATTGATCCGACGACCTACCGGTTCACAGGCGTTTTAATTTATTATCAGTTTATAACGACAAAAATTAAAACTGACAGATTCTATCTAATGTTTTACAGTATGTTCAATGACACACACACACACACACACACACACACATACACACACACACACACTCATACACGCACATATATATACACACACACACACACACACATTTATTTATTTTATGTTTAAAAGAGTGATGGCACCAAATACCAATTATAAAATTACGTGTTCAGTTAGAATTTCCGGGAAAAACTCAATGCATTGAATCCGACCCTGGGTGTAACAAGAATTTTTATGGGAGTGAGATTCACTTGTTTTATAACAGCAATTTGTGAAAGACCATCAAACCAGCTGTTTTCGTTTAAGTCAAAAGGGAGAGAAAACATATCAAGCTTCCTGTGCTGTCTGTCCAATACAGAAGTTAGTGTTAGCAGAAGAGACGAAACCCGCTACCGCCTCAGTAATGCAACTACTCTTATCGATAAGCAGCAAGGGTCTTTTAAAAGCATTATTCCACAGACATGATATCACGGCCTTTGAGAAACTAGTTGTGGGCCAATGGTCGGTGTAAGTGGTATACACCTGCGGAGGACTCGCAATGGTTTGGAGTCGATACTGAGATTAAAAATCCCATGTCTCGATTGAGAAGATTCGATCCCAGTACCTACCAGCTTAGTCCTAAGGCCGGTTCTGCCTTAGAGAACAATTATGACTATTTATTGTTGCAGTCAGTGATTCTCAATAATTGGCATATAAAAGGTTGTTGCATGTTCTTTCCTGCCTGTGTAAAAATTCATATAAAAACTCTTGTTCCAAACGGAAAAGCGTAACATATTTAGCAGCATCGGATACCTGCATAAATACCCAATGTTTGACAAATAATGAATGCTTATTGAACAATGTGTATGGTAGCATTAAACACAGATTAGCTTTTTCTTTAATTGGATTTTACAAAACCTATAGCGTTGCAAACAACCGTTAATTAATGATTCCACGCGAAGCCAGCGACAGTTTGGAATGGCTATAAATAACACATAGTGTTGTATTCCATGTCTTTGATATTCCAGAAGTTTGTAAAAACATTAAAAGAGACAAATACATGTAATAAAATGCATACAAAATTCAATATCTGAACCGTAATAGGCATTACAGTAATTAGCTTGTTATTTTCGTACTAAAGAAAATACATTTGGAATTACACAGTCTGCTTGCAAAATAAAAATGTATTGAAATAACCGGAAGTACTTCCACTCCATGCCTTAGTTTAACAATGACAACTCGGCTAATTTAAACGAAAAGGCAACCCGCACCAGTTCATGTCACAGTACAAACACAATCACTGGATAATGTAAAATATAAGGTATCGGGTACTTGTCCATGCAGACGGAGAAGTGAACAGATTAGCTAGCTAGATTTAAATATACTGGAAGGATATATGACTGGAAAATGATGTATGAGAGATTCTTTATAGATATGAAATCAGCTTTACAGTTAGGACAACCTAGCATTTGGAGAGCGGGATGTAGCTCACACTGTAGAGTGTCCGCCTGTGAAGCTGTCGGTCGTCGGATCGATCCTTCTCAGTGGACCCGTTTTCAGTTTGGGCTATTTCCCGTTCTAACCAGTGGTCCACAACTGGTTCACCAAAGACCGTGGTATGTGCTTTTCTGTCTGTGGGATAGTGCATATAAAAGACCCCTTGCTGCTTATCGGAACTAGTAGGCAATGCACGTGGTATGCGCCAACCCACCCTTGCGGAGCACTCACTCTGGACTGGAACCGATACCGAGATTAAAAATCACATGCCTCGACTAATATTCGATACCAGTACCACTTAACCACTGATATAATATTTGATAATCAAGAAGCGTTTATGTCCGATACTCGATAGTTAACTTGTGGTGTGTTCCGAGCATTATGTAACGTTCGATAGTTTACTTGTGGTGTGTTCCGAGCATTACGTAACGTTCCATAGTTAACATGTGGTGTGTTCCGAGAATTACGTAACGTTCGATAGTTAACGTGTGGTGTGTTCCGAGCATTACGTAACGTTCGTTAGTTAACTTCTGGTGTGTTCCGACTATTATGTAACGTTCGATAGTTCCGAGCATTACGTAATACTCATCTCCTAGACGTAAGGATAGTTTAAGTTGCTTCATCTTCAACACCATTGGTGCTAATCGGAAAGAGCAGCAAAAGCGACAATAGCGGGTATCTTCTGTGAACTATGTGCCATAAACATCTTGCCTTTAGTAACAAATAGCCGATTATTAATTCATGCGCTTAGATGTTATTAACAAATAGTCCTTTTCTTTAAGACAAACTTCTTTAATCGTGTTTTTCCTATTTTCCGTTCCAACTAGTGGTCCACAACTGGTTTATCAAAACCCGTGGCATGTGCTGTTCTGTCTGTGGGACGGTGCATATAAAAGATCCCTAGCCTATGTGGCGGCAGCGGGTTTCCTCTAAAATTCATATGTCAGAATGACTATATGATTGACGTCCAATACCAATGATGATACAAATCAATGTGCTTTGGAGGCGTCGTTAAATAAAACAAAATTCACTTTTTTACTCGTGGTTTTTCTTCTTTTTTCTACAAATGTGCATGTCACCGTTAAAAGGAATATTTAATAATAGGTTGCCACACTAAACCCACAACAGACGTTGGTGGGAAGTGGCAGGTGTGTGGCACAGATGTCTACACGCAGCAAGAACTTGATGTGTAGATGGACTGCAGGCAATATCATGAAGAGGTTTTGTAAAGATAGGAAAAGGGTGGTTATCAAAAGAGAAAAAGAGAAATTTGCACTAGGCAAAAGTAAATAGTAAAAACGGATGAAGAGGATTAAATTCTGTTCTGATGGTCAATTGTTTGTATATTTTGGAAACTGGAAATAAAACACACTGACCTAGAACTGGACTTTAAAAGAAAGTAAAAATCAGATCGAATGCCAAGCCGTGCGGAAGACTGATTGGGTCATGGGATGGGTGCATCTGGGATCGAACTCGGGTCGATCAGACATCAATATTTTCTAGGTAATTACCACGTTGTAGGATATTCCTGACCCTTCTTCTAGTTTTGTTTATCGACGTTCGTGGTAATTGCACACTTTAAATATATGTGTTTTTGTGCAGTAATCAGCGAGTGGCGAGCAAGCGACCGAGCAGCATCGCGAGGGTTAGACAAACATCTAAATCGGGTTATGCTCATTAAAAGAATTACAATCGGGAAACAAAGGCAGGATTTCTTATAGAATCTCACTTTGATCGAGTTTATTGGATTTCGTGATCTTGATGAAGTTCTTTCGTGTTGCGCTGCATGTATGCGCTAACTAAATTAAAGATCGTTTGCCTCCGTAATGATTTGCTGCTTAATTAGCATTCTGAGGGTTATCTGTGTCACGAGTGCGCCGACATGGATCAAACGACAAACCATACGCTCGATATAATCTTTGAATATCACCTTCTCTTTCCCTGACAAACACGACATGCGGCATGATGTTTAATGCGCTTTCCGGTCCGCCATCTTGGATCAAGATGAAGTTGTTTGGGAGCGCTAGTTAGACTGGTTTTTTGCGCTTATTATTAAATCCTATGGGAATGTATAGAATCAGTGAAATTCTCGAGAGCACTGGCGGGTGTTAGTTCGTCCTGAACAGACACTTGTTTGCCTTATAAAGTGCTTAAGTGGAGCGTAATTTAGCGTTCGGTAACACAGTGACAAAACTATCAGTTGAGATGCGATGGGTCGTCGGATTAATCCCCTTCAGTGGACTAACTGGATTATATATCTTTCCAGCCAGTGTTTTTCAAATGGTATATGAAAGGTTGTGGTATGTGCTGTACCGTTTGTCGTAAAGTGAATATTTGTCGCATGATAAACGTGCTTCATATGATTAAAAACAAATGCACTTCATATTAATTTAATTATATAATTGTAATACTCAGATTTTATAAAACAGTCGTTCTGTACCTCCGGTTGACATAACATAACACCACCATTTTGTTTCGTTTTTGTATATTTATAGTATGTAGATACTACTCGACAGCCATTTTATTGTAATCATGTACCGGACAGCCAACGGACTCCTCCTCTCTGTCACAGTATAAAACAAGACCTTGACCTTAAACGGCACTAAAGAATTTTTATATAACACAATATCCATTCACCTAATAATCATATTTTTGTGTATAAGAAAATTTCAAACAATATTAGTGAAAAAAACGTATTCATTTTGTAATAACAAATATTTTTATCTTCACACAAGACAGCTGAGAACCCAAAGCAAACTTTGTGGAAATCCCGTATAAGTATTTTCACGAAATAATGCTTATTTTAATACAAAACAGAAGCCGGTTAATGTTTGATGTAAATCCGAATACAATATCAATACAGTCTTGAAATATGGCATACATTTTCTTTATAATGATCACACACACACACACTCACGCATGCACGCACGCACACACACACACACACACACACACACATGCACGCATGCACGCACGCATACACACACACACAAACATACACACACAAACATACACACACAGATATATATATATATTAAAAGTAAGAGAGAATTCAAAGAATTTTGACACTGTCACATGGATTTATTTTGTAAAGACAGTTATTTTAGTTGTATAATACACAATATTTATAAGAGACCAAAATAATTTTTGAAACAACGACTAAAAGTAAAAACAAACACAAAATAAATCAGGATATGGATATAAAGCAAAATACTCAACTTTAAAACGTCTTGAAGAAGTAAAGAGATTCATGAATATCGGTAAAAGATCATAAGACGTCTTAACCAGTTTTATTTGTGCGCTAACCCAGTCAGACTAGATAACAATAAACAGCAATACTCGAGAACGAAGATAAAACCACGAGGCGAGAAGAACCAGCATGCAAACAATCACTTGACACAATTTGCCACATATCCGCCACCCTTCACTACCCAAATCCATACGGGAAACACACGCGTTAAACTGTAAGCCCGCTTTCAAATGCACTCAGAGATCGGCGTTTGGTATGCGGCAGTGGTTAATTTATGATATGTTTTGTATTTTCGTTTGCAACCGGTATGCGGCAGGACTGACGTAGCCGTTTAAATTTTGGTGGGGGGGGGGGAGACTGAATAGGGGCGCCTACAACGTACTCAATAAATGTAATCGCTAAAAAGGGCACCGCAGATTATTGGAGGGCGGCAAATGTCCTATTACCCGCTTCCCCGTGCGGCGTACAATATGCGGCGAGCGGTGTTTCTTAAAATTGCTTAAATGATATTTCGTAAAAGCATTTACGTGTATGCGGTTTGCGGTGATACAAAATACAACATAATATTCCTCGCCGTACACCTCATGCATAATGTACATGAGCAGCTTAAACAGTTCTGTATCAGCATGATAAAAACCGGTACAACATAACTGAAATATATAACACATACCCTGTTATCATTATTAATATAAAACAGATAACTTAATGTGTGAGTGAAAGTTTACAGAATTTATTATGTTCCTATACAGCATGCACAGACCTAGATACTTAAAAGCATACACAATGCATTTTAATTTTCTCCACGTTTATGCTGGAATAATGTAAGAGAATTGCAATGTCGGATGCAGGAATTTAGAATGGTAAAAATTAAATAAAAACATTTAACAAGTCTTTTAATATTGAATGGTTAGGTCCAACATTAGTTGCTACCAGATTATGATGGGGGAAAAACGAGTTGCCAAAATTTGGTTCCGGATCCTTTTTATTTGTACATTGTTTCCCGAGGTTATTGCTAATATCTACCACTGAACACAGATTAAGAAAATCTCTATCGTCACTTCACCACTGGCGTTCTGTAACAGTCAGAAATTAGCTTTTTAACCAGCCCAAATTTATTTTATATTATTATTAGTTGAACGAGAATGCAGTCTCATGTTGAGATTTATTTTCAAATTTTAGTCGGTCTAGACATAAACTGTTGGTCGCGGACATTGTCCGGTAAAAATATGTTATGTTGAAAGATTTTACAGTCACAAATTAAATGTGTCGGGCATTTTAAGTATAAAATCAGCTCGATGCACCTTGCGTATATTGGATAAATTAGGTCAAATTAAATAATATAAAACTATAAAACATAAATTGTTTATTTTTCTTTAAATTGTGTGACAAGAACATTTTCCTTTAATATCCGGTACGAATTGACATACATAAAACATTCTAACTGGTATAACAAAAATAATTATTTCTCGACGAGGTAATTTTCTGTAAAACCGAATACAACATGAATTCTTAGAAAAAAGTGCTCATCCCCCCCCCGCCCCACTCCCTCCCCATCCAGCTCCTACGAGCCTAATGCAGTTTGTGAGGATTATCTTGAAATAGGGCCATATCAAATTCGTTCTGTTTAGAGAGTAAAACAATGCGCCAAAAAAATACATCAGCTAATAACAAAAAAGATTTTAATGAAAAATGCATTTATGTTTCAAAAATATATATTTCTAAGTGTTTGTTCTGGAAAATCCACACTTAGCATTGAGTAACTGAATCTAAAGTTGCTCTAAATGTGTTTTCCCATTGTGAGATACAACAGTTTTATGTGCACTGTACTGCGTATGCCGAGTAATGACATTTAACATCGCTTGTTTTATTAATGAATGGAAATGGCGAATCACTGCTCAATGGAATGAGGTTCTTGATTTCCCGGTGTAACAGACACAAACTAGTGTGTCGTATTTCACACAACACGTTATTACATTTCACGTAACGCGTCATATTTCCCGCAACGCATATAGATGTTAATAGTAATGACACATTAGTCAACAAGACAGTGGTGTTTATGTCTCAAATAAAATTCCAACCAAAGAGATTTTTTAATATGGACGACAAGAAGAAGTAGTGCAAAATGCTAGTAGAAAGCGTTACTATAGAAGGTATTTAATTAATAGACCAAAAAACGAAAGAAATCTTGAAAATCCATTGTATATATTTAAAAATGATAAAGCATATGTCATTTATTTCTTTTGTTTCATTTTTTTTAAAATTATTATTATTATTATATATATGTGGGGTTTTTTTTTTTGAGCGGTTGCGAGTAGGACCGGATTTATAAGGATGCCACTCTCCAGGGGTCCCCAGACAAAGGACTTACTTTATTTTAAAAAAATGTATTAATTATAAAATTAGTTCTATTCATTAATTTATGTTCATTTTTTTTTTAATTTGTCATGTAATTTAATTTCCATGTAAAGAGGCCCCCGAACCTGGTGCCCCGGCCCTCCAATGTCTAAATCCGGCCCTGGTTGCGAGGATGAGAGGAATGAGTTATTTTTAGCGGAAAATACATTTATCCAAAACAAATGAAAGCCTTGCGGCTATGATCTGTTGTAGCATCTTGTTTTATTTTATTTTATTTTGAAATATCTTTTGGTATCGTAAAACATTTTTTGAAGGAATTCCTGTTACCATAACTGACAAGCCCCCTCTCTAATATAAAGGAGTATTCTGCCAGTTCCCACATAAGCTATGTCGCACTCAACAGATGTACTGATGTACAAGACTAATGGACAATTCTTGTTGTCAGGTGACGACAATTACAGGTATACTATATATAGTCTGATAGAATACACTGTTTATGAATGGCGGCTGTCTGTTGCTTGTACATCATAGGTTTCACCTTTCAAGTATGTTTAGTATTTAAACAAGTGTATGTTGATTTTCTTTTTAATACACAGTAACGTAGGGCGGATTTTCAAAGTGGGGGGGGTCTAATTTGTATGGGTGTATAAAATGTGTTGTGCGAAACCGCGAGCGCCGCAGGCGTGATGCCCCACAAGAATTTTTTTTTTAATATTAACACTATTTATAGCGATTCTGGCGTGTTTTTCCTGAGACATTTTAACCATATTATAACCTAGTGAAAAAGATGGGGGCCAGATACATGTATACACGGTAAAAACTAACATCGTTAAATATAGTCTGAGTACGGTGACCATTCACAAATTCATTTCCTCTTGTTAGCAGCACGAGTCTCAAGTAACAGGATATAACTACATGAAATGTATTCTTTCGTGTCAATCTCAGTGTGGTAAAGTGAAAAATACACTGACCATTAAGCGCTCAGAAACTGAGCAATAGTTTAAAATAATTAGTTTCTTTACAATTTTGGTTTGATGTTTTACCAATCAGTTTTAATCATATAATGTGATATACGACCCAAGTTCAGACCGCAGTTTAAATTAGAAATATAGTGTTATTTATACGTTACTATCCAGGTTTTCAATGCATGCATGTTATTTATACGTTACTATGCGAGTTTTCAATGCATACATATTATTTATACGTTACTATGCGAGTTTTCAATGCATGCATGTTATTTATACGTTACTATGCGAGTTTTCAATGCATGCATGTTATTTATACGTTACTATGCGAGTTTTCAATGCATACATGTTATTTATACGTTACTATGCGAGTTTTCAATGCATGCATGTACAGAGTAAAATTATTAAATGTCAATATATGTATTTTTGAATTAAATGTATTAATATTCGATAATTATATATTTATATACTTAACTTTAGTATATCGTTTCCCGAGATCATTGCTACTATCTACCACTGAACATAAATTCCGAAAACATCTATCATCGGTTCAATTTCAAAACATGTAACGACGTTTATTTTATAAGAAGTCATTTCTTATTTTTATATGCATCTACCTATGCTCAAACGTATTTAAAACATTTTTAATTTTTTAAAATAAATGAAATAAAAATACTGGCAAATATAAATAAACATTTGACATACGGAGCTAATAATTATGTAAGACATGTCATATAATAATTTCATGAATATAAACATTGTCTAATTAACAAGATGTAATAGTTAAAAGTGTAATTACCTTAACTTGAATAAAACGGACGAGATGTCTCGATTTCTTGCCGTGTGGAATTTGTGGCGCCGCTTCACGAAAACACGTGTATTAAACCTACAATCTGAATGGGCGTAAATTAACGTCACGTGATCGAATCGATATTATTTCTTGGCTAAACCACAGATCGATAATCTCTAAAAGCGTAATTCCGTTTGATACCGCCCGCTGATGTGAAGGAATTCTGTAGTGCCGCCCACTCCATGACATCATAGAATTCCGACAGATAGTCACGCCCCTTTATCGTCTTAGACCAGATTTGCGGTTCTGAACTTTCTATAGGAAAACTTTGATCGTCGATAAAGCACTGTCTAGACTCGTTACGAAGCGACAATTAAATGCTATCTTTTGAGTTCTCGCCAGTTCACCACGCGACGTATTCTGTACGATGTGGCTTGAAAATTTGATAATGATAACAATTTTGGGATATGACAATCATTGATTTTTTAATAATTTGTTTAACATTTATGCTGATTATAGGGCAGAAAAGGTCATTCCGACAAATGAATCAAGGTTATTTAATTATTGTGCACAGTATATGTAAAAATCATTTAATTATTTAATTACTGTGCTCAGTATATGTAACAATTTTTTTTAATTATTGTGCTTAGTAAATGTTAAAATTATTTTAGGAATTTTATATATGATGTGCTTATGTAGCGTAGACTAAAGGTCTTTAAAGGGCAATGTTTATCAAAACAAAACCAACTGCGATGCCAATAAAAATGAAAGTGTATTTGTAAATTAACATTCAACAACTCGTAAAATTGTCCTCGGCAGTTGGCAGTGCCGTGGAGATTGCCGCGGAGATTTTCTTTCACCGCGGTCCTTTTTTTGCCACGGACTAATTTTTTTTAAAGGTGTATTTTTTTCTTATTATTTAAAATAAAGTGGCGAAAACTGCCGTGGACTCAATTTCTCCACAACATTTATTTTGCCGTGGACACGTTCTTAATTGCAGGTGTTATATTCAGATTTTTTTTTAAATTTCATTCTGCAGTATTCTTACTAGTTATATAATAATTCACGTTTAGCAAAGCAAGTCCATAATCATCATACTGGGCTGATTGTTTTAATCATCTAATATTTTTTAATAAAAACATGCGTACCAATAAAAGGCATTTTCACCATTCGTATTCGATGCTTACAAAATATCAAAAGAGGAGCATTTATTAAAGTTACTTTACTTTATTTGGAGTGAAATTTTCATATTGAATACCTTAGTTTATAGTCAGGTAAAAATATATGAATCGTGCTCTCATTCAACCATATACATTTGGTTTGTCAAAGGCAGTGGTATGTGCTATCCTGTCTGTTGGATATACATAGTGCTGGATTTATACCTTGGGATGCCCGGATAACTTCAGGTTTGGGGCTCTTCATTATAGAAATTAAATTACATGACAAATAAAAAATGAACTAAAACGAATGAATAACCGTATTTCTTCGAAAAAAATATATAAGTTGGGTTCCAAAGAAGACGTATGGTTTTATTTTTCTCAGTTTTATTGACTTTAAGAATAATTTTTATAAAGGAAGTCATTAGTCCTTGCCGACCCTATTGGAAGGGGCGGGGCAATTGCCCCCTTATAAATCCCGTCCTTATAGTACATATAAAAGATCCCTTGCTGCTTATTGATAAAAGTAACTGCATATTTATAAGTTTAATATCGGCTTTTGTGAGCAAATCTATGTATAAATTTCACAGCTACACCTAGTACATTCAGACATATATATAAGTTTAATATCGTATTCAAGTCTTTTGTGAGCAACTCTATGTCTATAAATTCCACAGCTACACCTAGTACATTGAGACATATATATAAGTTTAATATCGTATTCAAGTCTTCTGTGAGCAACTCTATGTCTATAAATTTCACAGCTACACCTAGTACATGGAGACATATATATATATATAAGTTTAATATCGTATTCAAGTCTTTTGTGAGCAACTCTATGTCTATAAATTTCACAGCTACACCTAGTACATTCAGACATATATATAAGTTTAATATCGTATTCAAGTCTTCTGTGAGCAACTCTATGTCTATAAATTTCACAGCTACACC
>JAULBS010152186.1:0-12079 GCA_032355785.1 Symmetromphalus regularis
GAAGGATTAATGTTTTGAAGAAACAATTTACTGATTATTGATGTTGGCAAGATAAAGAAGCAAAGATGACAATTTTTTAAAAGATTAAACTTATACATGTCACACTTTTAGTCTTCCTTTTTTTCCTGTGATCATATTATCTATGCAGGAAAGTGAATTGTGAAAATGTAAGTGCCTTAAAAAAATCCTGGGGAAAGCCCTGTACATCTGTTCTTGGGAATAGTAGTACTTATTTTTAGGTCATAGACACTGAATATTTATTAATATATTGAATATAAAATTTTGTTTAACAGTTACATTCAGTGTTCAATATATATTAAAAATTGTTTCTTTGATATTTCGTAGTCACTAATGGAACTTCACAAAAGGCGGCGAGCAATTACTGAGCCAGAAGTGCGTTACTTTGTAAAACAAGTTATAGAGGCTGTCTCTTACCTGCATACCAATAAGGTGATCCATCGAGATCTTAAGCTTGGAAATCTCTTCATCAATGAGGACATGGATATAAAAATTGGAGATTTTGGACTGGCAACAAAACTTGACTTTGATGGAGAAAGGAAAAGGTAAAAAAATACTTTTATTTTTAATATATATTTTTAAAAGCTCTTTTAGATCCAATTAGTTTTCATACTTAGGATATTTATTATGTCCCATGTTTTTATAAATATTTTGTTTATTGTACTTTGCAGGACACTGTGTGGGACACCAAACTACATAGCCCCAGAAGTACTTGGAAAGAAAGGTCACAGTTTTGAAGTAGATATATGGTCGCTGGGTTGCATTGTGTAAGATAATTGTTTGTACTATGCCTTTATATCTAATCTAGAAATTAATTTTCTAATACAGATTTGTGAAAAAAAATTGTGAGAGATTGTGTCTAGTCATCCTTTAATAATGTAGAAAATAAAATTAATAAAAATAATTTGATCCATGCATTCAAAAACATAAATGTGAGCTCTGTAATTGATTCTTGAAGTCCAATAGCAGATGATAAGATACAAAAATCAATGTGCTCTAGAGGCATAGGTAAATAAAACAAACAAGTTTTACTATAATTTATTCAGCATTAGTTATATAGATATAAAGCCCTTGTAATTCAGACTAATTTATGATGACATATAATTGCCATAACAAAACAATATCCAATGTATTTATCAGTGTTTATCTCATAAATGTTTGATTTAATTTTTTTGTATTTTTTAATTGATTATTGATATAAACCAAGTACTGAATATAACATGATGAAGATTTAATTAGCAGTTCATAAATGGCTTGAAACAACAGAAACAAAATAATTGTTTCCATAGGTCACTTGGAGAACAAGTACAAGTACTAAAAATGTCTGAAATTCTGTTTTTGGTTATATTACATTATTGTAATGTTTTGCAGATACACACTTTTGGTTGGCAAGCCACCATTTGAAACGTCATGCCTCAAAGATACATATATGAAAATAAAGAAAAATGAATACCACGTTCCTTCAAAAATCTCTATACCTGCTAAGAATTTAATTACCAAAATGCTTCGTGCTGATCCAGGGGACAGGCCAAATATTGGGCAAATTTTGGATGACGAATTCTTCAAAAGTGGTATGTATTGGGTATAAATGCAGTTATTCTCAACATAGTATTTGTTTTCAAATCAGCATGGTGAAATGATTAGATTATTTATGTGTAACAGACTATCAAGTTAATTATTTATACCCTACAAGACTGCAGCATGCTCTTCAAATTTTTATATTTACAACCCACACATTATACCCCCACCAAAAATAATAAGATAAAATAATATATTAATATGGAATCAATATTTTTAAGTCATATTATTCCCATTTCATTAGGGTTGTTGGGTTTTCTTTTTGTCATTTTTCTTTTGCAAAACATTCTAGAAAAATGTGTAAAAAGCTCTTTAAAATATTCAGAATTTTGCTTAAGAACTCTTGATATGTCGGCTGGTAAAGTGTATGAAATCTGGACCTCCATCCTCTCTCCACTTTGTATAAATAAGAAACTGTTGATCAGGGATAGAAACTAACGCTTGCCCAAGGTGTGTAGAAATTGCTGGAGCAAGTAAATGCTTACTGACACTAGTCCCCGAGGCAGTAGATATTTTTCCAAACTTAAAAATTAAAATGGGGGGGGAGGGGGGCTAGTGATTTTTCGCGAGGACGAGTACATTTTTTTAAGGCTACTAGTCCACCAGGCGAGTGAAAATAATTTCTTAATGTCTACCCCTTTTGATATGTGATCTTCAAAATAGGTTTCTTTTGTCACTTTAGAAAACATGTTTTAATTATAATGAGTCCCAATAACTACTTATTGAATAATGCAGTGTATGTTGTTTGAACACTAGAAATTTAAACTATAAATTGCCACAAATTGTACTGTATAATCTTTCTCTTTTTCAGGTTACTTACCACCTAGGATTCCAACAAGTTGTCTCACAATGGCCCCTCGGTTTGACACACTCATCAAGTCTGAAGCCTTATCCAGAAAACCACTGCTGGAAATCAATGGTGAACATTTAATCTCTATTTGAAAATTCTATTTTATTCTCAATTATATGACCTAGTAATTTTTGAAACTTAATTTGTTTTTAAAATAATTAATTTTACAAAATAAATTTCATTATGTCTTCATGGATCAGTATGAGATACGGCCCTTTTCTGGGGACATGTTTTAAGCCAGATCATCCCAAGATGGTATTAAGCTAGTAAAACTTGGTGTTTATTTTCGTAAAATATCTGTAAAGAAAATTAGTCATCAGACTCACCGAGTAAACTGACTTCTTCCACCAGTTTTTTAAATTTAATTCGTTGAGGAATAATTGCCTATCTTCATTCTTCTTAATCTTTTTTAATGTCAAAGAACACAAAACATGTCTCAGACGTAAGGGTATACCAGGCTACATGCTTATAAAACTTTTAACTTCTAGACTCTGACTAATAAAGTCTGAGAGACAAAGTGAAAAAAACAGTTCTTATAAAACTTTTAAAGTCTAGACTCTTGACTCTAATTATTAAAGTTTAATGTCTCTAAAGATTGAGATTCCTACATACTATTATAACGTTATGGATAAAGTTTTTTTTATTAGTTTTAATGATGTCATATGCACTTTTACAATATTACAATTTCATATTTATTACAGTCAAGCTTGTTGGCCCCCCTCTATCACATTCTGACCCTTTTCACATCCTTTAATAGTCCAAAAATAATTTTGTAGACTAACAGATTAACTGATAGTATGTATTGGGCCACTCGTGTTAAATATAAATGAGACTGTAAAGTCTACTCTTGTTTTATAAGCAGGTATATTGGCTCAGACTCTATAAAGTTCAAACTTAAAGTTTGAGACAGGAGTACAGACTTTATTGAAGTCTAGACTTTAAAAGATTTATAAGCACGGGCCAGGACTTGTACCACGCATCTTTCAATTTCTGGTTTGTAATTTTTTTGCCATTTTTGGAAAAACCCCAAACATTTTCTCCTATGAAATACTCAATATAGGTTATAAAAGTTCAAAATTTGATTTATTTCATCAGACAGGGTGTGTCATTAAAGAATATATCAGTTTATCTCTAATAAAATGTTCACAACCTGGTAAATTAACCTCTTCTTTGACATGTCCACGGTTTGGGTGAAAATTCTGTTTTTTCTAAAATCCAAGTCTTTGGTGCAAAAATGAATAGGAGAAATGTAAGATTTTTTCCCATAAATTGTCAAAAAATGTCAAATTTGGGTCTTTTGGGGGTTCTTAATTCCTTCAGTATCATAAAAACCACTTAAATATCTTGAAACATGTCCAGTATGTAGGAATACCCTGAAATATTCAACAATTCTACATGTTCATTATACTTATTGAATTAAATAAGGAAATATAAAAAAATTGCCATTTTTTTTGTATGTTCTAGCACTCAAGGGGTTAATTCACCATGTCGTGCAGAATTTCAACAACTACAACCTCAGTTCTCAAAAACTAGGCATCCATACGGTTCAAATGAGACCAGTTTCAGCTTGTTATACCTCTGGTAGGGGTATCTCCTAAAATAAGGCCTTTTTTCAGCCCTGGCCACTACACTATGACACAGATCCACCATATTGTAGATGCCTCATAATGAAAGAAAACTTGTCACCTTTTATAACTGATATTGCCTTAATTCATACGAGCTGTTTAGGTAGTTTTCCATCTCTGTATGGACTTGGATTGGATCATATTTTCTTCTGTCTTACTACAGCATTTCAATTCTTTGTTTCTGCAACCATTAACTAACTTTTCACCAACTCTAAACTTGCTTGGCAGCACTGTGGTTGTGCTCATCATTGAATGCGATGATTTCAGTTAAGCACTTCAATGTATGAATTGTTAGTTTTCGTAATGATTATTTCATTGCTGGATGAATAGAAGTTTGTAAATAGCATGTCGGTAAAACTGAAAATACTTTATTTACAATTCATATCCACTTAATTATCCTGTGACTGGTATTTCACTTTCATTTATGTTCTTTGTTAACTGAGAAAACCAGGTTATGTTTTGTGGTTGTCATAAATATTTCTAATTATTAGCATGTTGATTTTAAAAAAAAATAAATCTTAAATCTCACTTACAGAAGCCCCAGGTCGTCCTCTGACAGCTGACATGGCGAAAAAATTGCAAGATGGCAAGAAGGATGGTGATAGTGAGGCCTCTTCGAAACCTGAATATTTCAGAGGAAGTAAGTTACTGTAGACTGTATATAAACTTTTGAAATTGTAGCTTACTTGTTAAGAGAATGAAAAGATAATTTAACCTGATCATTGTCGGGCATTCAATGTACATTTTATGTAAAAATCTGCTGTCTGCATTCCTGACAGACACTTTAGCAGACAAAGTTGTCAAAATTTGTTTTTAAATAGACAAGTACATATGGTAACAATTTGCAAAGAAGGAATTATTTAAAAGAAGAATCCATATGGTATGCATGTGGTTATTGTAATTTAACAAGTGGCAAGGATTTTTATTTTATATTGAAAATTTAAATTACAGATTTACTTTTGTTACAACAATTAAATAATTAAAAATAAATTATTTTATTTGAGATATGTAGTTCAGTTTTGTGATTACTTTTTGTTTGATTAGATGATGATCCTCCAGACTACTGGCTGTCAGATCTGTGTGGACAGCTTTCTGCAGTTGTAGCAGCCAAACCTGGAGAAAAGATCAACACTCAAGAAGGTACATCTTTTCACACATTTCTAGCATGCTTTCAAATTTAGATAATACAAAATACTTCGGAAATAAAATTGGTCATATTTGTAAATGGTTTATTTTATCAGTTTAACCGAAAGATAATTTCTGAACTAAACGTCATAAATAAATGTGAAAGTTTTCTATAGTTTCCACAAAATATAAATAAATGTTTCATGCACTGCACTTGAAAAACAAAAACGAATATGTTAAAATGTATTCTGGAGTCTGTGTCGCATGACATATTGTAATCTGCTATCAGAATGTTATGACTGTTGTAAAATCTTGTCATATTACATCACAACAAACAGTGATTGCAGGATAAATAATAATAAATTATCAACAACTGAACCATAAATATTTTTGGGAGAGTAACTTAATTGTGAATAAGACAACTCGTGCATTTCGAATTCAGTTTGTTTTAAGTATATTAGAAAATTTAGTTACATTTAATATTCTACAGATGAGGCCGAAGAGCCAAGCAGTATTCCAATTTATTGGATCAGTCGATGGGTGGACTATTCGGACAAGTATGGGCTTGGCTATCAGCTTTGTGATAACAGTGTTGGTGTGCTCTTTAATGACTCCACCAGACTTATCCTCCTAACAAATGGCGAGTAAGTACAAAGTTAAACTCAAACATTTCATTTATTCATTACAACTGAATTAGTCAAATAAAAGGCAAATCTAAATAAATCCATTATAGTTCTAATATTTTCATGCTGGGTATGGGTGAATAGGGAAAGGGGGGCTCCATAGGGTCTTTACCTCCCCGTCAGCCACCAATTTTTTTCTTTTCCATTATAAATAGGTTTAAACCGACTTTGCCATCCCCCAAGAATTGAAAATTGGTAAAATAGTTTTTCAAAATTCCTGCTGGGTATTTTATTGTTGATAATATCACTGAATATATAGTGGTGAAAGTCATGTATGATAGTTTTAATTTGAAATATTTTTCTTTGGTAGAAACATTCACTACATTGAGCGAGATGGAACTGAACATTACCACACTTTGAAGAGCTTCCCAGAGATTCTCACAAAGAAAGTCACATTATTAAAATACTTCAGAAATTACATGAATGAACATCTCCTCAAGGTATTCACAATAACCTGAAAGGGGGTGGTGTGGTAGAGATGACATTTTTACTTGATTCTTTTTAATTTTCAACTAGACGTTCTCAGCCTTGCGGATGTATCCCCAGTTTTTTACCACTTACTGGGATATTTATCTACACAGGCTTAGTCAGTCTTTAGATAGCACAGCTCTGCCAAGACTTGTTAACTATTGGAGCTTTACAATTCATCTCTAGAATTTTGACATGGATGAGAAAGAGGGGATATCATAGCTCAATCTTACAGTCTGGCTGTGGGTTTATATTTCATCCGATTAGCCTGTCAAAGTGGAGCTATTTTCCATTTCAGCCAGTGGTTCAGGACTAGCTGAACAAAGTATAATACATGTGTATGTAGAGACACTGATTTTCCACGATAACGAAAATGTGGACGGAATCGTGGAAAAACCTATCTGAAACTGAATTCCAGATTTTATCCAAAAACATTTTGTCTCCAAATAGCAGTTTATTAATTATACAGATTTTCCATCCGCATTTTGGAAACACAGTCGATACCAGACTACACTGATATCAGTACGTGTTATGCCAAATTAATTTGCCGCAGAGACAACCACCAGTCAGTTTAATGGAGAAAACCAGATGTTTAAAAAAATAAAAATTCTCAAATTCTCCCACAATTACGTGAGTTGAATATTTATTACATATTTTGGGTCGATTTATTTATAATATTCGTGATAATTTAAATCGATGAAAATTGGTTTTCACTTTTGGAAATTAATATTTTTTAATGTGATCGATTTTTATTAAAGATTTTCACAAAAACTGAGAATTACCGAACTCGATGGTATGGCGTATTAAACGAGGTTGAATTCATGTGGGTTTTTTTAAAAATAATTTGTATGTGTGTGCCTGTGTGCATTTATGTATTTAATGGAAAAAAATTGAATGAATCACAAAATGATATTATAAAATTTACTGAAACGGAATTTGTTAAATTCTGAAACAGAAAATCAGTGCCTCTATGCATGTGCCTTCTCTTAAACATTTACATATAAGATGATTTGTTGCTAATTAATATGTCTAGCCTATGTAATCACACTGGGTTTCTTCCATGGACAGGGTGTCACAACTATTTTTTTTTCACAGCTGCTGATTAAACAATGTGCTGATATATCATTAAACATTGCTTTCATAACGTTTTTAACTTGGCTAAATGTCAGTATTGTCAAAAATGTCTTGTTTATGCATATTATGCTAATTTTTCAGGCTGGTGCTAACATGACACCAAGGGATTCGGATCAAATGATTCGTCTTCCATTTTTGAGAACCTGGTTCCGTACTCGGAGTGCAATAGTGCTTCATCTCAGCAACGGGTTGTTACAGGTAAAGATAAGCTACATATTTTAAATCCGAAAAGGCTTTAAATTTCACAATACTCTAGTATTTTACTAAACACATTGGAAATGCTATCTTTGCGAGGGTGGTGTGGAAGCATATTGGGATTTGTGTCCAGAAGTTGTATTTTCTAAAAAGACAGTTTTTAAAATATAATCTGGTAGTTCATATGCAGCAACTGATAAGTGTTCTAGTAGCACAGAAATAAAGGTTAGAGATAAATGAAAATATGGGCCGAGTTTTGAGAGGTTCATTAACAGTTACAAAATAATTGGACTTGATCCTGTCATAATGTTATCAGATCGATCCTTCTCAGTGGACCCATTTGCAAACATTTTCCATTCCAACCAGTCGTCTACAACTGCTTCATCAAAGGACATGGTATGTCCTGTCTGTGGGAAGGTGCATACAAAAGATGCCTTGCTGCTCATCAGAAAAGAGTAACCTATGTGGCAGCAGCGGATTTCCTCTATACATATGTCAGAATGATCATATGATTGACGTCCAGTAGCCAATGATAAGATAAAAATCAATGTGCTCTAGAGGCGTTGTTAAATAAACAAATTTTACTTTGATCCTATCATATATCTAGAATATGTGATAAATGATGAACAGTTGTCAAAGTTTGTGGTTTGAGGCTCACAGCAGGTTTGGATGACAAAAGAAAACCGAAAATTCTTCATGGGACATGACTGCAAATGACTAGTACTATTGTGTCGTTTATCCCCTGGTTATGTTTAAATAGGTGCTAGACTATATCATTTTTTCTTGATAAACCTTTCTAATCCTTGTTTTATTATAGATATTTTACTTTCTTTCCAGATCAACTTTTTTCAAGACCACACAAAGATTATTCTCTGTCCTCTTATGGCAGCTGTGACGTACATTGATGACAAAAGAGACTTTAGGACATTTCGTCTTAACCTGATTGAAAAGTATGGGTGCTCAAAAGAACTGGGCAGTCGCCTTCGTTATGCAAGAACCATGGTTGAGCGACTGATATCATCAAAGTCTGGCTCGGGTAGAATAAAGTCTGCCATCTCGTAATATTCATATAAACATTCAGTAGTGCATTAATTTTGAGATGCTCCATAAACTGGGTATTTCAGACACTTGACAAACTATTTGAAGTCATTTCATTTTAAACACACCCTAATCTAGAATAAGTAAAGGTTTTCGAGAATTTGCTTATGCACATTGTGATTATTTTCTTCCAAAACTTCTTCAGTTGTACTTTGTAGAAGTAAAATATATTAGGCCATTTCTTATTCTGGATTAATGGTTGTGTAAAAGTCTAGCCCACCACTTTTCATAAAATTGATTATTCCTTGGTGAAAATTTGAATGCCTACTAATCATGACTTCAAATTTGTTGTACAGAGATGTTGTACTGGAAGTCAATGAGGGTAGGATTGTTTTTCTACAATCTGAAGGATCAAACTTGCATTCTTAACACTTAAATGTCTGTGTTGTGATACTACCACCCCGTCTTTCATTTAAAGGTACATCTGTCTTTTGCAACTGTTTGTGCTTTGTTTTCTCAAATCTACCATTTTATTCAAATAATACAACATGAAATTTCAGTTAAAAAATATCCTACTATCTGTAATAGCTAAAAACTGAATTGCCTATATATTGTTGCCATACAGTATAAATTCAGAAGTGCATGGCAGTTTTATTGTCATCAGATAGGTAGATTTGTATGAAACAGAAGTAAGACTGAGGAGAGACTTTAGCAAAAATAATCAAATCATCTCACTGCCAAATAAGCATGATAGAGATTTGAAACGGTCAAGATTTTGAGGGAAAAAATGGGCATCGATGGCAACTGCAGCATTGCCATTAGTTATGTATCTGGTAATTGCAATTCCCATTCCTATGATATTTTAATTTTTAACGGTTCTTGATAAAACAAAAAACCAGTCATTGGAAATGTTATGGGGAAAATAAATATTATTTGGGAATGTATCCATATAGTGTCTACATATGTATGTATACATTAATAAACTGTTCTGAACAGTCAGTGACTTTCCAAAACACTTAATGTAGGATTCCAACATCCCTAAACCAGGAATACAAAGCAATGTGACATTAGTCAACAAGTTGAGCAAAACAAGATTCTGACACCATTACTGCTGTAACAGTAATCAAAACTTTACAACCATGCATTTCATACATCCACTTCATACCTGAAACCTCAAACAAAACTCTTATTCTTGACATGCACAACACCAAAATAGAAACATCACCCAATTAAAACTTCTTGTTTTTAAATATTTTTTCATATTCAGATATATTTGGGAGCAATGCACATTTGTTATTTTGACAATGTAATCAATTGGCATAAATCTTGAATGGGGAAGTGGGATTTATGTATTTGCTATTGGTGGTAAAACAAATGGGTTTTTTAATTATTAGAACAAATGTGTAATTACATAGAAAAGATGGCCAGTTATAAAGACAATCGGATAGTTAAAAGAAGAAAAAATAGTGACCCTGTGAATCTGAACTGCTTACAAATGCATTTGGCGAATGGCACGACATAGCTGTGGTGAATTTTTAATGTATGTCGTATTGCCACAAAACAAGTTCATGTGAACACTTTTTGCATTCATGAAGATGGGTGCATGCAAACAATTTTGACTGGTTACCATTATCCTCTATCACATTACATTTATCTAATGTTTGGTGTAAAAAACTGTTTAGCAAGGAACTGATTGTGCTTGCCCTCCTGAACATGCAACTACTGAATGCTATTTGAGTGATGTCACATGCCAAACACTGGGTACATGTGAAAGCACAGGCCATAGGATTTCACAGTAATGACTGTTGCCGGTACCATATCGTCAAAATCATGGAAATGAAATTTCGTTTCCCATGATTTTCATATTACTGCTGTGTTATTTTGGATTACCACAAAACAGTTTCCAATGGGTTCCATGATTCAAAAGCAATGAACTGAGAAAAAGTGTTTCCCATGAAATTTGAAATCTTATGGCCTGAAAGCAGTGTAATAATGTTTTACATAAAATGAAAAATCCTGTAATTCTAGGATCAAATTCTTTTTTAAAAAGAAAAAAAAATGGAACATAAATATATAGTGTTGTGACAAAAAGCACGTGACAGAAACGGCCAAGACTTGTGCACAATGTTTGACTTTATCCTTTTATTTATATATGAAACTAGCACAAATATATTTATAACACAGGTTACAGTTATGATCAACTCTTACAGTAACACATGGTGGTTGGAAGTACGTTGGTAATAATTGCTGAAGAGCAAGAGTTTGTGAAATATGTCTGGTTTATTTACAATCACACCCACTAGTTTTATAACTGGGGCTCCATTACAACTGATGGCGTACAAGAACAGTGCAATTGTTATTTATAGAACATTGTAAATCCACATATGATGTAGTTTGATGATGTCTTCTTGTCATGCCATGTTCTCAATTGAGAAATGTGTTATTTTGTTTGTTTCACAAATAAAAGGAATAACAAACAAGTAATTTTATGTGTTGATATTTTACATTAGTTTAATTTCACTTGACGAAGGTTTGGAGATAACTTTATGACTTCAGGCCATGTGACTTGGACAATTTTTTTTTTTTTCAGATTATAGATATGCCAACATTCATTTGAATGTTCCACTATCACAGGAAAACGTGATATTTGTGATATAAAATAAAAAATGTTTGTCTTATATACCCAAAGACAAACAAAATCTACAAACCAACTACGGTAAACATACAGCTGATGTTTGAAAATGCAATTGGTCTTTTTTCTGCAAGTCTGTCATATTTTTTTTTTTTATTTTGTCCCATTAGTTTGTAAATCTTATTAAAAATAAAATTGTGATCTGAAGAAAAAAATGTTTGTCAGTATCAAACTTTAAAGTTTAATATTAGAACACCATACAAATTATGTGTAACGTCAGGGAATTTTTTGCTTTGATAATTAAAAAAAAAATCATATTCCCAAGTGAAATATGAAATGATATCCATTGGCTCAGTTTGTAACGAGTTTTTTGACATGGGGTGAGGACCATAGAATATAATTTTATACAATTTGTTCCATTGAAATAACTAATGACTCACTACTTATATAATATACACTCACATGCATTTTTAATGTTGGTCACTAGGCTATGATGTAGTCTAAAGAAATCTTTTATATGCACTGTCACAGACGGAACATTTATTTTTATGAGTTGTTTTTATCTTCCCCTTCTAAATCCCTAAAGCCTATACCTTAAATTATTTTCAGATAAAGGCCAATTAAAATATATAATTTATATATCCAGGCTCGTACGCTTGTGAAGGCCCGAATGTTTTATTTTCGTTTTTAACGTTATTCTAGTAAATTAGCGTCAATCCAAATTTGCATTTAC
>JAULBS010152197.1:0-12078 GCA_032355785.1 Symmetromphalus regularis
GATTGACGTCCAATAGCCGCTGATAAGATTAAAAATCAATGTGCTCTAGAGGCGTCGTTAAATAAAACAAACTTTGTATTTTTCCAGGAACCTACAGTTTATTTATGAAGGCCTGTTCTTCAGTATATTCCTGGAAATCTTCAGTCTGTTTTTGTAAGCCAATATTCCTGGAAATCTTCAGTCTGTTTTTGTAAGCCTATATTCCTGGAAATCTTCAGTCTGTTTTTGTAAGCCTATATTCCTGGAAATCTTCGGTATGTTTTTGTAAGGCAAGGCTTTGGTTCTTGTTAGTTAATTTTTGATGTGATATGCTGGAGATAATCTGTTTTATTACTATAATACACATGCACAAGCTTTTTCAGGAAGATGGACTATGATCATACAAAATTGTTAGCTCATCTTTTCCACAAATCTTACTTAAAAAAAAAAAAAATTCCTGTTGTTTGCCTCAAGTTCTTATGGCCAACTGGATCACAGCATATCATCAATTGATACAAAATATTGTAATTTGCAGAATTCTTGTTCTAAAAAAATCTAAAGAATCCAGATTAGTCAAAACATGATATTGTAAGGTATTCTCAAATATTTCATGGCACATGTTTTGCAAACCTTTGTCATGCATGAAGATATCAAGACACTGACGTAACAGTGCACTAACATAAATGTGTTTATCAAATTGTCTTGTTAGAGGTTATTTAATTATGTACAGATAAGGCTATACATTATTTTCCTACATTACTGAATTCTGAAGCAAAAAAAAGAATTGCGATGATCTGCAGAAAATCAAATTTCCAGTCGTTAGCTGCATATGACATGCTTACCGTATTCAACCATTTAAGCGCAGAGTGGTAAAAAAAAATCCTTTATTTGTTGTTCGTTTAAGCACACATGTCAAGGCAGAGGTAAAAAAAAATCTCTGCTTTCCTCCTGATGTTAATTTCGAACGGCACTTTGCAATGATTTCGAAGGTGAGTTTAGCTTTCGATGTTTATGTTTTTTGAATCTCGTGATCCTGAGACGAGTTTACGTTGCTCAGCAGCCACAAGACATTGAGGTGTGCTCTTAATAGGGCATGTGTGGTTACACTGTCGAATACGGTAATTAGCTTAAAGTCATTACATTACAGTATTTTGAACAATGCTCACATCCAGTATGGTTCGTGCACAGCGTAGAACCAATATTAAAAAAATTAAATAGGACTTTTAATAAAATTTATAATCAAGGGAAATAATATTTCTTTATCACAAGCTTTAGTGAGTGACAAAATAAAAAAAATTCATAAGGGACATAAATTTAATAATAAAACTAAAATGTAATGAGTTTGATATTCTGTTTATTTCCCAGATCATTTTAATTGTTCTACTCTTTAAACGTTCTAATTGTGCAATGGTTCAGATAAATGCTATCCAGTAACATTATGGATGATGTTATGTTTTACTTTATTATAGTTTTAGTGACGTCATTTGCACTTTTACAAAATTATGATGGAGACAAATTTGTTACAGCCAATCTTATTGGTCATAATGGCAAAAATGACCCAATGAAATGCCCTGTTAAACCAGTGCTGATATTTTCTCAGTGGGAAAATAACAAATATATACCGGGTTATGAGTGCCCACTGGGGTAGTAACTATATACACGTATATTGAACCCAACTGTGTAAAAAGAACATCTATTAAATTTTGGTGCATATTGGAAAGGAAAGGATTGGGTTTTTTAACGACACTCCAGCACATTGCTTATTCAGGAACTATAAGGATTTAAAACAAGATATTTGTAACTCATGGTCTTCACATAGTCTATTCTTTTTATTTAGCAGTAAGAGATCTTTTATATATGCTTTCCAATAGACAAGACACTGCAGTGGTGTAGGAAGATGGCAAAAAAGGGGGGGGGGGTGAGGCGGCACACTCAGTCACACACAATTACATATATTTACATTGGAAAATGAATAAATATATAAGAAATATCTAAAAAGTGGTGATGTGGGCACATGCCCCCCTTGCCCCCGCTTCCTACTGCATTGCAATGTGTACAAAAGTCTGTTAAACTAGTTTTGAGAAATAGCTTAAAAGGGTCCACTGAAAGAGATCGATCCGATAACCCATTGCACCTCAGGTGGACGGGCTATGCATGTTGAAGGTAATTTTGTATCTCAGGAAGAGCATGTCATATGATTACAAAGAAAACGGATTTGTGAGTTACACGCATCATTCGTGCAGCTGTTATATGCATGGCTTCCCATCACACGGCACGAAGTCCCCAACAGCTAATGTATGACCACAGCGTCATCAACGCTGCACCATTGTCACCCTCTGACCCCGTGTACTTGGAAGATTTGTGTCATGCCATGTCAATTTGTGATGGTTCCTTTGTAATTGCACTGACATCAGAACAATGGGATCCTGTTTGAAGCTGAGAGAACATGGCTCCCACTGCCCAGTCTCAAGGCTCCTGCAGTTTAAGAGCAGATTGTTTGTTGAGATTGTGAAGAATTTAATCAATAAACGCTATAAATGGCTGCTTCAGTATATTACGGTGTAGTTCAATATTGCCCATGCAGATGTTATCAGGTGACGGGCACTCTCGGTTTTCCAAATGTCGAAGGTAATTTCCTCAAAACAATGGAGGACAAAGAAGAAAGAAATTTTTCGGAAATGTTGTTATTGTTGGATTGTAATTATACTTAATGACATCAGAATTAAAACTGAAACAACCTGCTTCTGTATTAATGTGCCAGAAATACACAACAGACTGCCTTTTTAAACTTGTACAATCAGATCTTTAGGTTGCACGAGGACCCATCTGCAGTTTGGGTTATTTTTCATTCCAACCAGTGGTCCACAACTGGTTCATCAAAGGCCATGGTTTGTGCTGTCCTGTCTGTGGGATGGTGCGTATAAAAGACCCCTTGCTGCTTATTGGAAAGAATAGCCTATGTGGTGACAGCGGGTTTCCTCTAGAACATATGTCCGAATGACCATAGAATTGACGTCCAATAGCCGATGTGCTCTAGAGGTGTCGTTAAATAAAACAAACTTTACTTTTTTGATTGCACCAATTTTGTGACTTTATACATTGTGCCCAAAATACAGCCTGAACATAGGTTAAGCAGTATACGTAATTATAATAGAAACATCAATTAGACTACAGCTTTAGTCGAACAATTATGGACATTACTGATCAGTATGTAAACATAACTGGTTCCTGTGTATTGGTTCCAAACAGTCTCTAAGAAACGAATTACTTTGTGGCACTTGAAATTGAAACCAGTAGCCATTATGGGTTGGTATACATCCTACTATTGGGTTCTGAACTCTCCACTCATGAACAAGACATACAACTGTACACCAGATGATTGAAAGGCAGCTGTACAACTCGTAATGGCTTCTTATAAATTGCACTGCTACAAAACAGTTTTCTAATTGGTTGTAGCTTCTTTTTATTTCGGTTTGGGTTGTGCCCAAATCAGGAGTTTAGCTGGGGCTTCAAAATTAAACTCTCCGGTTTTTACTTTATTTCTATTTTATTGACCGGTCAAAATTTAAAATTTTACCTCCACCTCAAGTGAATCAAACCTAATCAAACTCATTTTTAAGTCCCCATTTTTCACTAAAGCAGTTGTTCTTTATCCACTCAAATTTTATTTGTTTCTTATCTTTTTTCCCCGGACCCGGTGTCCTCGTCTTAAGACATTGGGCCCGAGGGGTGGGGTGTGTGGGGGGGGGGCATGCCCGAACCAACATGGATTGGGGCATTATAAAGCCCTAACAATATAAACATAAACTTACAATATAAACTTGTTTTTCATTATATGATTGCCATAGTAACAAAATGCATACAAAAAAGGTTTTTGTCCATAAAGTATTCTTTAAAAATTGATAATAATATAGTGTTTAATCTTCACCTTTTTATCCTACTATTCCCAGATATTTATTTAATTTTTTTTGTTGGTTTGCTTAATTGAGCACATTGGTTTATCAGGCCTGCACAAATTGCATGAACGATCATTTCGTTTGGGCATCGATTATACAAATGTATTTCACATAACCGATTTACTGTTCATGTAAAATTGGCTAAATAAAGATGTTACTCCATTTAAAAAAAAAACTTTTATGCAAATGAAAATAGGTTATGCTAATTTTTTTGGCATAACCTATTTTCCGGTTATGCAGATTTAGAATTTGTGCAGACCTGTTTATTAATTATCGGCTATTATTTAAAAAATTAGTTTTGGTTTGTTTAAGGAAACCATTAGAGCACACTGATTTATTAATCATCGGCTATTGGATTTCAAACATTTCAAAATTTTGACATGTAGTCAGGTGTGAGCCAACCTCCAACAGGTTTTGAACCAGTGTCTTCAGCTTGAGAGTCTGACATGCTACTATAGGGCCACTGAGGCTCAAAATGTATATGCAGGCAATGATTTAGGGGAACAGTTACATCTGCTAATTAGTCTGGAAGATCCTCATTTGCTAATCTTTAAAACGTACGTATCCAGAATTATAAACTTGTGGAGGAAGTGGGATGACTAGCGTAGGTACAGAATGTCTGGATGAAGTATGGTTTGTTGTCAGATTGATCCACTTCAGCAAGGGCGAAAATCCATTCCTGAAAGTGGGGGGACGAAACACACCCTTGTCCAAAAAGTGGGGGCAAGGACCATCCCGCTCCCCCTCCATCCCCCCTATTATTATAGACCACTTGTGTACTTCAGTATATTTGTGCTAAGACGACATGGTTTAAAATGTTACATCCATAAAATAAAAATAAATACTGGTAAAGATTATTATTTTGGCATTTTAATTTCACAGAAATTTTCAGTTTTTCTAAGCAAAAAGTTGGGGGATAATTATATTGGAGTCCCACTGTTCAAAAAGGGAGGGATACATGTGGTTCACAGAAAAAAACACTAATGCCACATAGGCTACTCCTGATTAGCAGCAAAGGTACTTTTATAGTCACCTTGTTTCACATGCATGGAATTTATACTTTGCTATGTTGTCTATTTCATAGTTCCAGTTTTGTTTATTTAGAGGTCATCCATTTTTTTCATCATTTTCACGAGCGTACAAAACATACTTTGGAAGGGAGGGTGTTAAGGGGACATGAACACTTCTCAAAATAATAAAAAATGACGATAATATTATTTTTGTATCATAATTTTTTTTCTTTTCAGTTTTGGTTGCTTTGGGGGGGGGTGGGGGTTGGTGGAGATGGTCCGGAAAAAGAGTAAATTTTGTAAGCTTTTTCATTATTTTTATGAGTGTGTAAAACATACTTTGAGAGGGGAGGGGGTTAAGGGGACATGTATAAATAATAAAAAATGATAATAATACTATTTTGGTATCATCATTTTTTTTTCCTTTTCTGATTGTACGCTTTTGGGGTGAGGGAGGGGGTCCGGAAAAAGAGTACGTTTTGTATGCTTGTGAAAATTATGAAAATAATGGATGACCTCTTAGTGGAATTTATCGGATATTTCAAACTCATTTCCATCATTCCAGATAACTCTGATACTGTGATAGGCTCTACCAAAAAAAAATCACTTCTTCCTACTCTCCCGACATTCAAATCATTGAAATATTGTTCCTCTGTGTTTTATAGAAACCAGATAGATAGCCAGGGTCTGATTTAGTGTTACGGTGGAATGAAAATATAATTTGGTGAGATGTTTGTGATTAGATAAGATTTAATTAAAATGTTATGGTGAAATTGGAAAGATGTCTTCGGAGGATCTTTTAATTATCTGTAATCCACCAATTTATCAGACTAACTGAATTACAGTTCTAAATTGCCTTACAGCACAAGAGAAATGGTCTTATCCATCACTCAGGTCATACTGTCGGTCATCGGATCGATCCTTCTCAGTGGACCCATTTGCAGTTTGGGCTATTTTTCATTCCAACCAGTGGGCCACAACTTGTTCATCAAGGGCTGTGTTATGAGCTGTCCTGTCTGTGGGACAGTGCCTATAAAAGACCTCTTGTGCTTATCGCAAAGAATAGCCTATGTGACGGTAGTGGGTTTCCTCTAGAAATATGTCAGAATGACCATATGATTGACATCCAATAGCGATGATAAGAAAAAAAATCAATGTGCTTTAGAGGCGTCGTTAAATAAAACAAACTTTACTTTTTCTTTTGACTAACTGAATTTCAGTTCTAAATTGCCTTACAGCACTAGAGAAATTGTCTAATCCAACACCCTGTCTTAATCACCGGCAATGGTTAAACTATTGGTTTCATGACTGGTAGGTACTGGGATGATTCGAGGCATGGGATTTTTAATCTCGATACCAGCTCCAATCGCTTACACTGATGAGTGATCCATAACAGGTTTATCAAAGGCTGTGGTGTGTGCTGTCCCTTGCTGCTAACTGGAAAAAATAGCCTATGCAGTGGTGACAGGGTTTCCTCTAAAGACCATGAGTCACAGAAAACCATATCTTTGACACCTAACAACCAATGAGTAGAAAACAATGTATTGGGGTATTGTTAAACAAACAATGCTTTCTTTACAGCATGAGAGAAACTGTCTAATCCAGCACTCTGTCTTAATCAGCTCATAGTGCCAGATGAAGAGAGTTTAAACTGTGCTATTAAATTTTATTTTAGTCACTACAGAGTGTTAATAATTTCTAGAGGTCTGTGAGCCAATTCCTTAAATTGTGCTTTAGGATGTATAAACTCAAGTCATAGGTGATTTACACAGACAAATCCTGGATTAGACAGGTGCTCGTGGGTTTAGACAGATGCTGGTAGGTTTAAACAGATGCTGGTTGTTTTAGACAGGTTTTGGATTAGACAGGACCATGTAGGTTTAAACAGGTTTTGGATTAGACAGGTGCGGGTAGGTTTAGAAAGATTCTGGTGGGTTTAGACAGATTCTGGATAAGACCGTTACTGGTAGGTTTAGACAAATACTGGTAGGTTTAGACAGATTCTGGATTGGACAGGTGCTGGTGGGTTTAGACAGATGCTAGTAGGTTTAGACAGGTGCTGGTAGGTTTAGACAGTGTTTGATAAGTTTAGATAGATGCCTGTAGGTTTAGACAGGTGTTGGTAGGTTTAGATGGTCTGGTAAGTTTAGACAAGATGCTGGTAGGTATAGACAGGTTCTGGTACGGTTAGTCAGATTTTGGATTAGACAGGTTCTGGTAGTTTAGACTGGTTCTGGATTAGACAGATGCTGGTAGGTTTAGAAAGCCAATAGGATTAGACAGATTTTGGATTAGACAGGTGCTGCTAGGTTTTGACAGATACTGGTAGGTTTAGACAGATGCTGATAGGTTTAGACAGGTACTGGATTAGACAGATGTGGTACATTGTAGGTTTAGACAGGTGCTGGTAGGTTTAGACAGGTGTTGGTAGGTTTGGACAGGTGTTGGTAGGTTTAGACAGGTGTGGGTAGGTTTAGACAGATGCTCATAGGTTTAGACAGGTGCTCGTAGGTTTAGACAGATGCTGGTAGGTTTATACAGATGCTGGTTGGTTTAGACAGGTTTTGGATAAGACAGTTATTGGTAGGTTTAGACAGATACTGGTGGGTTTAGACAGATCCTGTTTGGTTTAGACAGATTCTGGATTAGACAGGTGCTGGTAGGTTTAGACAGATGCTGATAGGTTTAGACAGGTGCTGGTAGGTTTAGACGGTCTGGTAAGTTTAGACAGATGCTGGTAGGTATAGACAGGTTCTGGTAGGGTTAGTCAGGTTTTGGATTTTAGACAGGTTCTGGTAGGTTTAGACAGGTTCTGGATTAGACAGATGCTGGTAGGTTTAGACAGCTGATAGGTTTAGACAGATTTTGGATTAGACAGGTGCTGCTAGGTTTAGACAGATTAGGATTAGAGAGATGTGGTACATTGAGGGTTTAGACAGGTGCTGGTAGGTTTAGACAGGTGTGGGTAGGTTTAGACAGATGCTGGTAGGTTTAGACAGATGCCGGTAGGTTTAGACAGGTGTGGGTAGGTTTAGACAGGTGTGGGTAGGTTTAGACAGATGCTGGTAGGTTTAGACAGATGCTGGTAGGTTTAGACAGGTGCTCGTAGGTTTAGACAGGCATGGGTAGGTTTAGACAGGCGTGGGTAGGTTTAGACAGGTGCTCGTAGGTTTAGACAGATGCTCGCAGGTTTAGACAGATGCTGGTAGGTTTAGACAGGCGTGGGTAGGTTTAGACAGGTGCTCGTAGGTTTAGACAGATGCTGGTAGGCTTAGACAGGCGTGGGTAGGTTTAGACAGGTGCTCGTAGGTTTAGACAGATGCTGGTAGGTTTAGACAGGCATGGGTAGGTTTAGACAGATGCTGGTAGGTTTAGACAGGTGCTCGTAGGTTTAGACAGATGCTGGTAGGTTTAGACAGGCGTGGGTAGGTTTAGACAGATGCTGGTAGGTTTAGACATGTTTTAGTGGACAGTGTACTATCTATATAGATAGTCTGAAGATCAAAAGACATGAGACGTGGTGAATCGTGACAAATAGTGAAAACAACAAAGTCATAATTTAAACATCATGTCACTGATCAATAAACCACGGATTGTCAATAAGGTCATTTTCCAATTACATTCAACCATAAATATTCCGATGTATTGAATTGCCACCAGTAGGCTGGTTCACTGATTAGTTGGTTATACTTATTTTAGTGCTTATATCCAAGTAAGGTTCAAGAACACTGTTCTGGGCACACAACTCAGCTTCTGGGCACACAACTCATCTTCTGGGCACACAACTCAGCTTCCTGTGCTGTCTGTCCAGTATAGAGACAAAACTCACTGCCAACAAACTAATGCAGCTAATCTTATTGATTAGCACCAAGTGATTTTTTATATGTATTTTCCCTCGGACATTAAAGCACAAACCACACCTATTGATAATTCAGTTGTGGACCAGTGGTCGGTGTAAGTGGTATACACCTACTCATTAAGCCTTGTAGAGCCCTCACTCCGTATTGGAGCTGATACTGAGAATAAAAAGTCCATGCCCAGACTTAGATTTGATCCCAGTACTCACAAGCTGCAAGACCAATAGCTTAACCACTGAACTACCAAGCTTGGTAGTTGACTGAGTTTATATGGGGGAGCGGAACGTAGCTCAAACGGTAGCGTGTCTGGTTGTGAACTGGTTGGTCGTCGGATCGATCCATCTCCGTGGACCCGTATGCAGTTTGGGCTATTTTCCATTCCAGCCAGTGGTCCACAAATGGTTTATCAAAGGCCGTGGTATGTGCGGTCCTGTCTATGGGACGGTGCATATAAAAGACCCCTTGCTGCTTATCGGAAAGAGTAGCCAATGTGGCGGCAGCGGGTTTCCTTTAAATACATATGTCAGAATGACCATATGATTGACGTCCAACAGCCACTGATAAGATTAAAAATCAATGTGCTCTAGAGGCGTCATTAAATAAAACAATCTTTACTTTACTTTGAGTTTATATGGAAAATAGGTTTGTTGTTTGTAGTGTTGGCTCACTCATCCATACTGTTAGATCTATCAGTCATGTGGAGATAGCTGGAGTCTGTTATTTTGACCAGCTGGAGCATGGAGTAAGTTGGTCAGGCTAAGTGCTGGCTAGGCAGTGTCTACAAGGACAAAGAAAGGTCAGGCTGGTCCGCTTACAACATACACTGTCTTGAAGAGTTCACATTAACATACTTACTGTAATGTTATGTTCACTAGATGTGGCTTCTTTAAAGAGACAGTGGGAGTGGGAGCTTACAACATATATATAATACTGTCTTGAAGAGTTCACATTAACATACTTACTGTAATATTATGTTCACTAGATGTGGGTTCGTTACAGATACAGTGGGAGTGGGAGCTTACAACATACACTGTCTTGAAGAGTTCACATTAACATACTTACTGTAATGTTATGTTCACTAGATGTGGGTTTGTTACAGATACAGTGGGAGTGGGAGCTTACAACATATACTGTCTTGAAGAGTTCACGTTAACATACTGTAATGTTATGTTCACTAGATGTGGCTTCGTTACAGATACAGTGGGAGTGGGAGCTTACAACATATACTGTCTTGAAGAGTTCACATTAACATACTTACTGTAATGTTATGTTCACTAGATGTGGGTTCGTTACAGATACAGTGGCAGTGGGATTTAGCTCGAGCAGTAGCGTGTCAGCTTGTGAAGTGTTTGGTCATCGGATCGATCCTTCTCAGTAGACACATTTGCCATTTTGGCTTTTTTTCCGTTCATCAAAGGCTTTGGTATGTGCTGCCCTGTCTGAGGTACGGTACATATAAAAGGCCCCTTGCTGCTTATCGGAAAGAGTAGCCTATGTGGCAGCAGCACGTTTCCTCTAAAAATACGTTAGAATGACCATCTGATTGACGTCCAATAGCTGATGATAAGATAAAAATCAATGTGCAGGGTTAACATTGTTATTTACAATTATATAGAATTAACAGTAACATATTTATGGATTCTCTTTGTGTGACAATCACAACGGACATGGCTATGCAGGGTTTGTAAACAAATAAAAGTTGTTTATTTACAGTTATACAGAATTTACAATAACATATTTATGCATTCTCTTAGTGTGATATCCATAACAGACACCGCTAAGCAGGATTTGTAAACAAATAAAAGTTGTTTATTTACAATTGTACAGAATTTACAATAACATATTTATGCATTCTCTTAGTGTGATATTCCTAACAGACGCAGCTACTCAGGGTCCAAAGAACTAAAAATTGTTTATTTACCACACAATTCAGCACAGATCTAGATTGTTATTTACCAAATTACTGAAATCAGTTCAAGGTTGTTTAATCACAAATTAAATGTTAATAGTTTACATTTACCTCTTAATACTAACTAAATTATTAGCATGAAGCATAATAAACATCATAAACAGTTTATAAGATAAAAGGTTTGTTTTTGTAGCAAACAGAGAGAAGGCGCGGATGCAGGATTTCTGAAAGTGGGAGGGGTGGTGTCCAAATGTGGATTTCTGAAAAGGGGAGGGGTCCAAAAGTGATGAGAGAATAGAAATATGTTTAAAAAATTGTAAATTTTCATGTCCTTCCACTCGTAAAATGATTAAAAAAAAAATCGAGAAAATGGGGGAGTCCTGATCCCCTGGACCTCCCCCTCTCCCTACCCCTCCCCCCACTCCCTACCCCTCCCCCCACTCCCTACACCATGATCTTAAAATGAGAGAGTGAGGCACAGTGGTCCAGTGGAAGGACATCAGACTCTCAAATGGTCCAGTGGTAGGACATCAGACTCTCAAGTGGTCCAGTGATAGGACATCAGACTCTCAAGTGGTCCAGTGGTAGGACATCAGACTCTCAAGTGGTCCAGTGGTAGGACATCAGACTCAAGTGGTCCAGTGGTAGGACATCAGACTCTCATGTGGTCCAGTGGTAGGACATCAGACTCAAGTGGTCCAGTGGTAGGACATCAGACACTCAAGTGGTCCAGTGGTAGGACATCAGACACTCAAGTGGTCCATTGGTAGGACCTCAGACTCTCAAGTGGTCCAAAACTTGTCTGAGGCTGGATCACACTTGTTGGAATTTACCAGGGCTTTAGTTTGCACCAGTTCCTTCATTGTATACATCGTGGCCAAGTTATTATTATAACAAAAAAACTAATAACAAACGGGAAAAAAAAATGAACAAAACACACCCAGAACATATATTAAGCAGCGTACTCAATTATAATAGAAACATCAATTAGAGTACGGCTTCAGTTGAACAATTACAGACGTTACTGATCAGTATGTAAATTTCACTGGTTCCCATGTATTGGTTCCAAACTGTTACTAAGAAATGAGTTATTTTGTGGGACTTCAAAATGAAACCAGTTATTTGTCATTGCTCACAAATAACCATGTTGTGCCCAAATTAATGCAATCCAAAGCCCTGATTAACGAAATGTTTGACATCTAATAGCCGATGATTAATAAATCAGTGTGCTCTAGTGGTGTCAAAAGAAAAACAAAAAAAATGTAGCAAACAGAGTACTCAGTGCAACTGGTCCTGTCTGTGGGACGGTGCATATAAAAGACCCCTTGCTGCTTATCGGAAAGAGTAGCCTATGTGGCGGCAGCGGG
>JAULBS010152208.1:0-12078 GCA_032355785.1 Symmetromphalus regularis
AGAGAGAGAGAGAGAGAGAGAGAGAGAGAGAGAGAGAGAGAGAGAGAGAGAGAGAGAGAGAGAGAGAAAGAGAGAGCGAGCGAGAGATCGCACAACACATATATACAAATAAGTACCAGCATACATACATGTACACATACATACATACATATATACATACATACATACATACATACATACATACACGCACGCACGCACGCACGCACGCACGTATACACATTAAGACACACTTCTAGACGGACGGACGGACGAACAAACAGAGAAGACAGACAATGGTTTCTAGAAATATTTAGATTGGTTCATCAGATAAATACGCACAATCTGTTTGTGTGTTGACGAGGTACCACTCCCACCAGACGAGTGCAAGCCTGTTAACAGCCATCAATTCGCGTGCGCGCATGTAGACAAATTGATGAGAGTTGGCGCACTTTCAAGCCAGGCTAACATCAAAGAAAACCACTGCTCTCGTTTGAACTTCGGGCCAACTTAGTTCTTTGTTTTAAACGATTATATGCGTAACAACAGACGCGTGAGAAGAAAGAGACATCTTCTAAACAACTATAATATAGTCTTGTTTATTTTTCTAAATTTAAGAATAAGGCCAAGCAAAAAAAAAAAAAAAAAAAAAGGATAGAGAAAATACTTGTTATTCGTTCATGTAAAACCTAAGAAATATCTTTTTAAGAAAAAAATAAAATAAAAAATAAAAATAATAATAATAATAAAAAATAAATAGACTGTATGATACACAAGAAAACAGTATAATTTCTGGTTTATGTCATAACAGGTCACCCAGTTTATCGACAACATCGTTTGATTGGTTGGATGGTTTCACTTATTTTCGTGCTTATATCCAATTAAGGTTCAAGTACGATGCCCTGGACACACAGCTCAAATCTCTGTACTGTCTGTCCAGAACAGAGGATAGTGTTAGTAGGAGAGACGAAACCCGTTGCCGCCACACTAATGCGGCTACGCGTATCGATAAACAGCAAGGGATCTGTTATATGCACTCTGGGTTGGAGACGATAAATTAAAAAAATCATGCCTCTACTGAGATTCGATCCCGGTATCTACAAGCCACGAGTGTGACAGATTAACCACTGCGCCACCGGGGCCTGTACTCCGTCTAATAGAATAGCCACGGTTTTAAACGCATACTCCCATGGACTCGTGATCTAATTAATTTCCAAACAAAGAATTAATTTTAAATATAAACATTTGATTTGTCCACAGACACACTTCATTCAACTACTTACATAATCACCGCATCTCATTTATTATCAATATTTTAAAAATAATAATCAATTATGCTTATGGACAAATAAAAAAAATAAAAAAAAGTTTTTTTTGTTTTTTGGAAGGTGTGACATATATATTTCGAGTCACGTGATGGGTATTCCCCCGTTAGCCGTTATTTTAAAACTTCAGAATATTTTTGTAACTGCAAAAACATTTAATACCAATTTATTTCGCACAGCGAGGTGTTCCGATCTTGAAATTTGACATTTTTAAATGTAAACAAAATATATCGACTCGACATGGAATTTCCTATACCATGGTTCATTTAAAATGTCTTGCGTGAAATGAAAGCGAGATATAGTATAACAAATGCATGTAAGTTCCATTCGTAATCAATATTTAGAGCACGAAGTCCATTAAATTCCGTAGGACTATGCCTTTAACATTTTTAATAATAAAACACTCTCATAGTTTTACAACCAGTGCGTTGAACAATTAGAACGCTCCTGATACCAAGAGATGTTAGGGACGGTCCATTAATGTCAATGGTGTTCATAATCCTAACAATGTTAGGATTGGGTTTGACCCCTCCCCTCCCCTAATCATAACATAAAGAAACATTAACCATCGATGGACCGATGTTTTACCTGAAAAGCAATCCGAACATGACTTTTACCCTCTCACTCCCCCCTTCCGAACATTGTTCGGATTGTGAAACACATCGATATTTATGGACCGTCCCTTATAACTTTGTGCTTTGTGTTTATGCTCACTGCCACCTGCGGTCCGAAAATTGCGATGATAGCCATTTTTAAATATACTCTTCCAAAAAAGTAGGGGAACAGGAAATATTAATGTTAATATCAACTACCTTGACAAATCGTCAAATTACCCACGTATGTGAATGATATTTGTCGCTGGTCATGTGTCTTGTTTTCAGGTAAGTCCCTATTCACTTTGGACTTCCTTGACAGATTAGGCAGTGCATCGGTTATGATATGGGGTGTCATCACAATGACTGACAAAACCCCCTCCATATATTGCAAGGAAGGGTCACTGGCCAGTACTACCGGGACAACATACTGACAAAAAAACATCAACTTGCAAATTTCACTTCTGACCCAATCGTCTTTCAAGATCTTTGGCGATCATAAAACCTGCTGTAATACTGAACTACCGGTTGTAAAGTTTGGCCAATTAATTGACTATTATCATTTAACCATTCCCCACGGTTAATATATCTTACAATTTTGGCAATTGTAAATTCTTATTAGAGTCCCTAACTTTTTTTGATGAGTATATGATAATGACATCACGCTAAATGTGATGTAAATTGTGAGAACGTTTGGAACCAGTAAAACCATTAAGTAGAGCCTGCAGTAGCGGATCCAGTGGGGGGGGGGGGCAAACGGGTCCGTACCACCCTTTTCTCTTCTTTTTTTTTACATTTCCCGAGTGGAAGGACGTGAAAATTAACCATTGTTTTACAGTCCTATTCACCCAGCACCTTTGGTCCCCCACCCCCACTTTTCAGAAATTCTGCATCCACTCCCGGCGCGAACAGAAGGATTGTCTTTGTTGTGGACATGCTAGCATTCACGAAGGCTACACAGCGGTTTCACTGGTTCTTAACATTCTCATTGGGTTTAAAAACACTCACCGCAAAATATTTTAACGAGCGCACTCTGGACATTTCTTCCTGAACGCAAAAGGATCTCAGTTTAACGTGAATTAAAAGTTCGTATTCTGGCAGAACACACCAAGCTCGACTCAGACGTATAATTTACATTCTTTCCAGCGCGTTCTTGTGTAGAAAAACCTCTCTCCCTAGATCGCTGGCTTTATAAGATTGATGAAAATATATGCACATGATTAACACGAGTTACGGCATGAGGCATCGATTTAGTCAGTGTGGCGTAATATTCTTTATTTACCGCGACAAAAAAAAAATGAAAACCGAGTTAATTAAATTGGAAATTAAATAGGAAACTCAAAATGTTATATTTCTGTCAGAGATCATTGTGTATTCAGCCAAACTTGATTATGCGGCAGTGGCGGATCTAGATGGGAGCCCAAGGGTCCGGACCCCGACCCTAAATTTTACGATTTATAAAAAACTATTATTATATTTTTCTTTTTAACGTTATAGAATCCGAGGATTCTTTAGGCCTCCCACCCCCAACAAAAAAAAATAGATTTTCTTGAGCCGCCACTGTGCGGCCACCTGTGTTAAACTTAAGGAATCTGTCATAAAATGTTACCTTGATTTTCTCCGAAAAAAGCTGAGTGTGATATAACCTGTATCAAGGAGCCACCTGTCTAAAAAGCTCACTTTTTTCTCTGAAATAAGCTACTTTAGCATAAAATAACCTATATTAAACGCATACTCCCACGGACCGTTGAACTAATTAATTTTCAAACAAAGAATTAAGTTTAAATATAAACATTTGATTTGTCCATAGAAATACTTCATTCAACTACTTACATAAGCACTGCATCTCGCTTATTATCATTATTTTAAAAATAATAAGTGAATTATACTCACGGACAAATAAATGGGAAAAAAAAAGTGTTTTTTCTGTTGAAGGTGTAAGGTATAGATTTCGAGTCACGCGACGGGTATTCCCCCGTTAGCCGTTATTTTAAAACTTCTGAATATTTTTGTAGCTGCAAATACATTTCGTACCAATTTATTTCTCCCCTGAGGAAATTTGACATTTATAAATGTGAAAAAAATCGATCGACTCGACATGGAATTCCCTATAATGATTCAGTTATAATATCTTGCGTGATATGAAAACGAAATCTAGTATAACAAATGCATGTAAAGTTTCATTCGTAATCAATATTTATACCTCAAAGTCCCTTAAAGGCATAGTCAAACGGAATTTTAGGGGCTTTGTGGTCTAGATGGACTAGATAGTAAATAAAACGGGATAATTCAACAAACGTTTATCTCTTTCATTAAAATTTATTTAATTTTAATTTTTTCTTTCTTAAAATATATATTTTAACTAAATTAAAAGGGGGGAGGAGAATAATACTAATGCTTTAATAAAATATTAAAATAACTGTTCCTCTTGATCCATTACCCAAGTAGCAAATACAATCATGTTTGGTGTGTATGGTAATACTGTCCTAAAGAAGGAGTGATAATGTCCTGAGTGTAACGTCGAGGGAGGGGATTGATGTAAAGGGGTGGGGGTGGGGTGGAGGTGTATATATAGAGAGTATCATCATGTTACATTAGACGAGATATTAATAACGAATGGTCGTCTACCAAACACTGGTAAAAATTAGAAAGAAAGCATCAAAAGAGAATAATATCATATCTTTCAATTCTCACGCATTCGGCTGAGATTCACGCATTGTAACAAAGATCACGCTCTCACGCAACGCTACTTTATTTCACGCTTTTTTCAATAAGGTATATATATTATACTGCCCTCTTCCTTAACATTTTTGTGTAGGAGCCAGATGGCGCCTGGTTTAATTTTTTAGGAGCCACATTTTGTGTGTGTGTGTGCCTATCTGTCTGTCTGCCATCTCTTTGACAGTGGTGTACGCAGTATTAAATTTTATTGTAAGATCGTCGTGGGTACGTTCAGATTATTTGGCACGCTGCGTATCCATCACCTTCAATAATGGCCCTGAACTATCTAAGCACACATCACGACACTAACATGTCAACCGCTGTTGCAGTCCTGCACCGATAATTTATTTTGCATAATCGATTTACCGTTCCTGTAAAATTTTCTAAATAAGGTTATTATATAATTTTTTCACGGAGTACAAGCAACTAAGGGCTGCACAAATTGCGCGAACGATCGTTTCTTTCGCGTGTGGGTTCCGCAGATCCGTCCTTGCATAACCCATTTTTGGTTTGCACAAATTTGTTACAGTTATCGCCATTTGCACTGCATATTTCCCTCGATCGTTTCCGACGGACTGTATACATATGGAAAATCATTTTGTCAGAGACTCGATGTTGACGGAAAAAATCGAGGGAAACCGGAAACGAATATGAATAAAATATTTTTGACCGTTTTATTGCGTAATTTGGCAAAATTGCATATTCGCCCTTTCGTCAGAGCACCGACGAATTAGGCACTTTTAATATCCGGTATAATTACGTCTAACGTGCGTATAGCCAATCGACGTCTCGATAGTGTTTTTGGCGATATCTAGGTCATTTGTGAAAGCAGAAGCGACCAACAATGTTACGCGGTCACTAATGTTTACATTAACTTTTGCTTGGTCGCCAGATGGGCGACCGCTTGCAATATTTCAGTCACCAAATTAAAAAAATGGTCGCATATGCGACCAGTTCGGTCGCAACGAAGAGGGCTGCTGCCATTTAGAATTTTTAGGCAATTTTGGAGATTTTTATCATTTCACTTTTGTGAGCCTCGGTGTCCAACGATAGGACACTGGACTCTCAAGCTGAAGACAGTGGTTCAAAACCCGTTGGGTGCTGGCTCACGTGTCACGTGACATCCAATAGCCGATGATTAACAGGTCAATGTGCTTTAGTGGAGTTGTTAAAAACAAAATTAATAAACCCAAACATTTTAATTTCAAACAGTTTTACATTTTCGTATGAGATTTACATTACTTTTGCCGCCATTTTGATGTTTGGATGATTGTGAAAAGAGCGCAATTGTGAAGTGGAGTATACCTTCTTTGAACAAAAATTGTTCGAAGTGGAATCCATTTTCCAAGGCATCTTGACCCAGATTAAGTCACAGAATATTGAATCTTTTTGTGAACATGCAGCTTGGAATATACAATACTTTATGACGTATATCATAACATTGAAATTAAAGCTCCTATTTCAATCAGAAACCCAATAATATTTTCCACATGCAATTACAATGTACATGCATTCGAAATAATGTATTTACAAACATAATTATCGCTGCTTGACAATAAATCGCTTTTCAGAGCGATAGCGAAGTTCAAACAGCGATCGGAACACATGTACAAACCTTTGTGTTTATTTATATTATATATAGTATTACTACATAACTAATGGAAACGATGACACACCTAATTGTTGGTTCTACTGGCTAATATTTCAATCAAGGATCACAATGCCTGAATAGTTCAACATGGTGTCACACCTTCCTTGGCATACTTGTCACGAGTTGAACTGATTAGCGGAAAATATCTCATGTCAAACACAAATAATTCAGTCTACACCACACTAATAAATATGCTATATCATCCAAACAGGCCAAATGTCAGTGAAAGTCGACTGATATAAATTAACTTTAGATAAACAAATGTGAACTATCCGAAAGCCAGTTGGTGTTTTTAAAGACATAAATAAACAAATGATGTATGTCGTGCTCTAATACATAGATTCTGTTAGATAATGTTTGTCTGATTAACAAATAAATAAATAAATAATAAATAATTAAGTAAATAAATAAATAAAAGAAGTGTGTAGTGTTCTAATACTTAGATCCTGTTAGATAATATTTGTCTTTCTAATTAACCTATTTATGAGAGTGAAAGTATGAAATGAGTAGAAACGGATGTTACACGTCTTTATTACTATAACGTTTACATATTTAGGTTCCCCATGATTCCTCACGTAATTTAAGTAGTTAGCAATGACTTAAAAATGGGGGTGGGGCGGGGGGGTCGCCAACTGATCCCTCCACCCCCCATTTCTTTATAACCTATGTCCGCGCCTATGAAGTACACTATTTGTATATTTGATTGGTTGAAATTTTCAATAGAAGGTAGAATGCAATTACTTTAGAGTTAGATAATAGTACAGTTACAGCATGCAAATGAATATAGAATAAAATATCTGTCGATATGAAAATTATCATTTTGGTCGAGATGGCCAATTTGAGAAATTAAATCATTACAAAATTTATATTTTGGAGAATTTCAAAACTAACGGAAAACTATTCTTATATTCCATTGGTATTTCGCTGTGGTTGACGTGTGGGCGTTGTTGTCGTCTTGTTTGTTTGCTGTCAAACGACGGCATTAAGATGTACTTGACCACGTTGTCACCTGCCACACCGTGTGAAGCTGGCTTTATGACGAAGTTTGTGTTTTATGCTTTTATGCCTGTCCAGCTGGTTCACAAGTTCAACAATGGTTGGATGCTAATCTTAATCCACATGGCACTAGAGAATGCATATACGACAGACCCGAGGATTTACCGAAAACATGTATTTTTCATACTGGAAATGTTTGCACACTGTTAATGTTAATTTATATTTCGTTATACTCTAATGCATTGTCAAGTAGAAGAGCATATTTGCAACTTCGTGACTTAGTTTTTGTATTCATTGAAATTTGAAAGGAGAGAGGTTATAGCTGGTTCAAATACTAGTATACCTCGTATAAATCAGGCCCGTAGGAACGACTCTGTGGGGGAGGGGGGAGGGGGGAGGGGGGCTCTGTCGGATCGAGTACAAACTCTATTTCAGATTTTGGTTACAATGGCAAACACAAAGTCTCACAAGTGGGGGACACGTTCCTCCCCGGCCCCTTCCCCGGCCCCCTCCCCGGTTCCTACCGGTCTGTAAATGAATTGTGCTCTACGTCTATATGATGAAAAAGGTGAAGAGAGAATTCTGCAATAAAACCTATTTTATTTTTATACGTATTTATTTTAAAGAAACAGATAACTGACAATGTTCACGATGTCTATGAAATGAAAGGTCTTTAGAATCGTTTGAAAAGAGGTCGTAGATTGAGAAGATCGTTACAATCAGAAGAAAAAAATCAAACAGTGTGTACTTTATTAAGGAAGTATTTAACAAATTAAACCATAATGAAAAATATATGATTATTGAGTTTCAAATATTGTATAATTTTCGTTTTCTGTATGAAGTATGACAGCTCGAATTATTAAAATAGCAAATTTGTTTCGTCTAGGGTAGGATACGCTTAAATTTCGCCAACTCCTGGTATCACCACCAACAGCGATTCATTTATGCAGAGAAGACACTTACGATGTTGCTTATCGTCACTCTTATAACATAAGCGACTAAGTAATGTTTTATTGTTTTGAGAAAAAGGCATAAAACTGTTGCAATTCACATCAATGACTATTTATTAGCCATTTATCAGATTATCATCAAGTGGATTAGTAAGTGCACAATGACTTGGGCATTTTTACACTTTATGGCAACTTTTGAAAGGCTGAAAATCTCTACATGGCCTAAAAATTACTTAGGTTATAAGGGTGACGTCATATATCCAATGGATTTCGCCTTACTTCAAAATGTGCTTTTGAACACGATTTGTCATTTATATGTTTAGGTCGATCATAGTAATAAAATGGGTTGACAGATTCAGGTTAGTGGACGAACACCATATTGGTTTTTATGGTTCGTTTTCTGCCCTTTTGTCAGATTTTTTTTCTCGTCTGTGTGTGGAGAAAACAGTCCTGCAGAAAGTAGACAGGTGTCTGATCTGTCTGGAATCACTTCTAAATTACTTTACATTCAGTATTCCACCCAGCAAAAATCTGATTTAAAGTGGCATGCCGTACGCGTCACTAATTCATAGAATAAAGTTAAGTTAGTATACTGTATACACAAGCCCACAATTCTTTTTTCGCGATAAATCATACTGACAGAGTGGATAGAATACTTTTTTTGTTTAACGACACCACTTGAGCGCATTGTGTTATTAATCATCGCTATTTGATGTCAGACATTTAGTAATTGTTACACGTAGTCAGTATGAGCCAGCATTCGACGGGTTTTGAACCAGATGCCCTACCACTTGACCACATAGGCTAATTAATGAAAACATGATACTAAACAATACAACAATACAATTTAATTCGTAATTCATTTATACATAACAGAACCTCATTTGCCGTCTTGGCTCGAATCAAAAATGAATCTATTGATATTTTTATATTATTTTAGCTCTAAATTTTAGACGAGAAAATGTTCAGAGCAAAAATGCCATCGACCTCAGTTCCCATTTTAATTTAATGAACGGCGGGAAAAAATCTTCACGTCTGCTTCGTATAAATTTTATTAACTCTAACTTAAAAGTATATGGGTTATGAAATTAATAATTGTCCTACTTGAGTGCTTGCAAGGTTACTTGGTTCTCAGGTATAAGTAAAATATGTGCCATTATTCCTGTTTGCGTTTATGACTCTACGATTTGAAGGTTTCTTTATTCAATTGACGAACCTGATTTTCTCAAGTAGCACTTGCAACGATTGCTTGACGTAACCAGGAGCGGCTATGATTGAGAACCTCTTGACAGTTTTGTGTTGATGCAGTTAGAATTCATCCTTAGGACATAACTCATATATATTGTAACAGTCACTGATATTTTAATTTTATGTACTTCAGCAATGACTTCAGAGTGTCTATTGCACCAAGATACAGAGCTTGGTGTAAATGGGTCAAAAATTAAAACGTGGATGCTCAGGCACGTTGAAACAGAAGCACTGTCGCGGCTTATGACGAGTTCATGGTTTATCGATGACGCTTTTAGTAATGAGCCCCACAAGTAGATTTGATTAGTCCGACATCCTTATGCAATGCAAAGGTGTTGTAAAACCGTCAGTCTAGTTTCTTTGTGAGCTTTTCTGAGCAGGATACACCAATATATAGTCAACTCATTGTCCCGTATTTATAAAGTAGGATAAAAAAAAAGTTGGTCAGTCGTCAGATAGATCCTTCTCAGTGGACGCATTTGCAGTTTGGGGTATTTTCTGTTCCAACAAGTGGTCCACAACTGATTCATCAAAGACCGTGGTATGTGTATCCTGTCGGTGGGAAGGCGCATATAAAAAATAAAACTTGCTACTTATCGGAAAGCGTAGCCTATGTGGCAGAAGCGGGTGTCATTTAAATAAATATGTCAGAATGACCATATGAATGACGTCCAATAGCCGATGAGAAGATAAAAAGTCAATGTGATCTAGAAGCGTCGTTGAATAAAAAAAATTTACTTTTTTGGGGGGGGGATACAAAAGTTTTAATTAAGTTTAGACTTCAACGTCATTCTAATGTATGGCGGCGTCAGCATCAAACTGAAGTTAATACTTAAACGTTTCATAGGCACGGTCCTAGTATATATAGCATTGATCAGAATACTAGTAACCAGATGCAGTGCTTTCACATAAAAGTGATTCCGCCTTCTCCACTTTACCATAAGGAACTGATCTACATAATCCTTGCTGCTTATCGGAAAGTGTAGCCTATGTGGCGGCAGCGGGTTTCCACTAAAAATAAATATGTCACAATGACCATATGATTGACGGCCTATAGTCGATGATAAGATAAAAATAAATACAGGCCTACTCTAGAGGTGTCGTTAAATAAAACAAACTTTACTTTTTTGATCTAAATAATTTTTGTACAAAGTATAGGTTTTACTTCTGAATTTTACCACACAATCGATAATCTTTTTCATCCCTAATCTTTTGTGTCTAATCACGAGACGCAATTCACAAATAAATCTCGTTCTGTTGATTATGCAAATTAATTACAGCGCACAAAATGTACAATACCCAAAACGAACATAATGCTCGTATGACGTCAGAGCACGATTCCAAAAGCGTATATCAGGCGCCAACACATTAGTCATAAAATCCATTTAGACGGCTTGCCTGTGTTTCTATAACAGATTATTGTTTTTGCGTCCGATTGCAATGGCTAAATTAATTGAAGCCTCGCCAGTACAACAGACAAGGGCTGATTGCAAAATGAAGATCCATCTATTCTGTCTGCTTCTGACGTCAGCTGCTGTAGGTCAGCGTGTTAATGTGGTGCTAAAGCCATCCAAGGGCGCTTTGCCGATCTGTGACGTACATCCAATCAATTTACTCAAGTGCCACTCCAAGACCTCCAGTCACGATGTACTGTGCACTAGTATAACCGAGTGCGGTTACCGAGACTCGATTGCGCACAACATTGTGCGAAACTGTGGTTATTATACCCTTATGTAAAATTTAAGAGACATCCATATTTTAACTTGTTACTCAAAGAATATTCCGCCATTATGAATTGTAATTTAGGAAGTTATTAGGGAAGATACTAAGCACAAGCGAATCATTGGGTCTAAAGGGTGCGTATCCTTCCCCTTTAGCCACTAATTAAAACAATGTTCCCTTATTTTAATTTGGTCGAAACTAACTTTCAGTTATGGGTCATACTGTGAATGGCATTAACACGGCTTACTGAAAACCTTCTGGAAGATAACAGACGTTCTTGGATATAATGAAATTATTTCAATATGTGAGTCTCAAAATAAGGTAATAGTATTTCATAAGAGGTGCTTCATACAGGAAAAGCCAGTTACACGTGTATAAAATGAAAAAACACAAATATCTAAACACATTCAAATCTCGTATATGATGAAACAACTTCTGTGTGTATGTGTTTTAAAACAAGATTTTGTCTACGAGATGCGTGTGAAATGGCTTTTGAGATGTTTAAGAATCCCTTGAATCTGCTGCTATAAGGTCATGGTTTAGAACGACACACACATCTCCTGAATTACAGTATTCAATTTCACACAAAAACTGTGTGATATATCGCTGACGTCACACACTAACCTACTGCAACATGTTATTCAGTTTCACTCCAAACCTGTGTGCTATATCGCTGAAGTCACATACTAACCTACTGCAACATGTTATTCAGTTTCACTCCAAACCTGTGTGATATATCGCTGAAGTCACACACTAACCTACTGCAACATGTTATTCAGTTTCACTCCAAACCTGTGTGATATATCGCTGAAGTCACACACTAACCTACTGCAACATGTTATTCAGTTTCACTCCAAACCTGTGTGATATATCGCTGAAGTCACACACTAACCTAC
>JAULBS010152217.1:0-43343 GCA_032355785.1 Symmetromphalus regularis
AGGCGACACATTTTTAAATGCATCTCTAGCAAAGTAATTGGTATTCTTGTTCATATTATGTAACCGAACAAAGATCGATACGGTCTATTCCGTGTTACCAGAAATAGCCGGTCATTGACAGAGGACATGCGTTATGCAAGATTTGTTACTTGTTTGTGTGTAAAGGCTAGTTAGGTTTTTTTTAATTGACATCACAAATAGGTGTCACTGTCAGATGTTACTTATTGGAATTTGTTTTTCACTTTACTTCGAGTAAAATATTACGGCGACTTCAACTTCTCCCTAATGCTAACAAGTCGGAGACTTCAGCAAACTTTTGACGAAAAAAAGCCCCATTTTGCCGGCTAGATTAATGTCTGTTATATATTTGTAGTTATCTTATGAAAAAAACCCATTAAATAATAATAGTATTAATAGTAAATAATAATAAAAGCCACTATTGTGCACCATAGATGCAAAAACATTATGCATCAGTTTGTTCCAAAAATGTGAAGAGGAAGTATTTCTGCATCCAGGAAACTTAATGTCTTTTTTGTTAATAACCAATTCCCTATTAGTCACCCCCACCCCAGCCACCACACCACTATTAACAAGGAAACAATGTAATCCACAGCCACACCATGAATATTCTACCAGAATAATTACAATGTTTTAAATAGTGGAAACAAGAGCCACTTTATCTTACTAAAATTATTCAAAATTGTATGAAGCTCGATCAACTTTTCACCCTACACACACCTAGAGATTCTGTAAGCATAGTGGGTAAACACTAAGAAAGGGATAGGTGTAAGTTAGATAGATACATGTAGGTAAGCATATGTACCTGTGCTTCATGAAGCTGCAGTTCTTGTGCATGCCAGTTCATCCCACTCTCACGGATAGGAAATAACCTGAAACATCAAATCATACACCTCTGAAGAAATAACACAAAACAATACCAAAAGTAAAGTTTGTTTTATTTAACGACACCTTTACAGCACACTGATTTTTATCTTATCATAGGCTACTCCTTCCAATAAGCAGCAAGGGATCTTTTATATGCATAGTCCCACAGACAGGACTGCACATACCACAGCCTTTGATAAACCAGTTGTGGACCGGAAAATAACCCAAACTGCAAATGGGTCCAGTGAGAAGGATCGATCCGAAGACCGACCCGTTCACAGGTAGACACGCAATCATTTGAGTTAGATCCTGCTCCCAACAAAACAATACCAAGCTGTAACATATTGCTAGTAATTCATTTACTTTTAAATTAGTACATTTGAAAGAGTTCAGATATATTAGAAAACAGAAAGGATACCACTAATAAGTTCATAAAGTTTAACAGGCCACAGGATTTCAAATTTCATGGGACTTTTTTGGGGATCATGTGAACCCATCGGAAACTTTTTTTGGTTAATCCAAAATAACACAGCAATGCCAATGATACGAAAATCATGGGTAATGAAATTTCGGTTCTGTGATTTTGACAACACGCTTCCGGTAATAATCCTATGGCATGTTAAAACAGCATTAGATTACTGGCCAGTGTCTGATGAAATCAGAGAAATTCCAACCCCAGATACAGCTATTGGTAAAGAGAAGTGGAGCTACATTTCAATCTACTATTTCAACCAGAATGCCAGAAAACAATCTGTTTTACTCAAATGATTTTGTTTTAAAAACAATCTTCAGGGCTTTTGACAGATGTTTGTTTAGAAAGGGTTCTCAGTGTAATGTAAGGTCAAATAATTTTTGTTTTACATGGGTTTGTTATTATATTTAAACATGGTAAAAACAGAACAATCTTACTAGTACCTCAGTTAAACAGGGTAACAGAATATAATTGATATATCAATTACCACTGTATGTAAACAATAGAACAAGCAGGTACATCAATTACCAGTGCATGTAAACATGGTAACAGGATAAATTGATATGTCAGTTACCACTGTATGTAAACAATAGAACAAGCTGGTACATCAATTATCAGTGCATGTAAACATGGTAACAGGATAAATTGATATGTCAGTTACCACTGTATGTAAACAATATAACAAGCTGGAACATCAATTATCAGTGCATGTAAACATGGTAACAGGATATTATTGATACATCAATTACCACTGTATGTAAAGAACAGAACAAGCTGGTACATCAATTACCAATGTAAACATGGTAACAGGATAAACTGACATATCAGTTACCATTGTATGTAAACAATAGAACAAGCTGATACATCAATTACCAGTGCATGTAAACATGGTAACACGATATAATTGATACATCAATTACCACTGTATGTAAACAATAAAACAAGCTGGTACATCAATTACCAGTGCATGTAAACATGGTAACAAGATATAATTGATACATCAATTACCACTGTATGTAAACAATAGAACAAGCTGGTACATCAATTACCAGTGCGTGTAAACATGGTAACAGGATATAATGGATACATTAATTACTACTGTTGGTAACCAACAGAAAAAGTTGGCACATCAATTACCAATGTAAACATGGTAACAGGATAAATTAATATGTCAGTTACCACTGTATGTAAACAATAGAACAAGCTGGTACATCAATTACCAGTGCACATAAACATGGTAACAGGATAAATTGATACATCGATTACCACTGTATATAAACATAGTAATAATACAGTTGACACCATTAGCATTGAAGTATCCATAGTAACAGTTGGACATGCTTAACTAGTAACTCTACTATTTTAAGAAACAAGGATAATAAAAATACTAATAACTGTATTACCATTGTATGTAACCATGATGATGTTCCAGATAGGTGTAGTCTCCTTTCCAGTTTATGTGGATTTCATCAATAAAATCCCCTGAAATAAAGAAAATAAAAATAAACAAACTAGAGAAAAGTAATATAATTATTCTTATATATAGGTCTAGGGTTTGCATTTAATGGTTGCCCAGTATCTCCAGGCAACTGGAAACGTCGGGCGATTTAAAACCCTACCTTGAGTCACCTGTCTGGCAACCCAAATTTCATAAATACATGTAAGTATAATGTCTGAACTTCCAAAATTTGACAATAAAGTTGCTTCAATAAAAATTCAATTGAATGGTTTTCAAGTATGTATATGCAGCCAAATCTAGGTGCTCTTTCTTCTACTTGTTTGTTGTTCTTAGTGGTTGTATTACAATAATCTGATAAAAATAATAACAATAACACAGGTTTCCAAAGTGCAATATCAATTGTCTACAAAATACAGGCAATAGAGAATTAGATAGGCAAATCAGGAAGTGTGTAAGTAACTCAGCCAGATAGCAAGTCATAAACATTCCAAGTGCACATTCTGTAGGGACCATCCCTATCCCTCAAAATAAGGTCCAAAACATTATTACTGTCACCACCCTCATACTATATCAGTGTTCCACATCACAAAGAAATGGAGGTATAATACTTCTTGATGCTCGAAATCATGTAATAAGAAGGGCAGGAAATGGTATGAACACGTAATGGCAATTTGCCACAAGAGGAATAAACATGTACCACATTTTTACTGAGGAGGTATAACTTGCGAAGTTTCAGCCGCAGATTGAATGTAATTGGGTCTGCTATCCTTGATCACATTAGTTATAACATTAACAATTGTAACTCCATCATAAAAAATACATAGTGATCAAAACATCTTTTAGTATTATGTGTATGATCTTGAAACTCCACAAAATATGCACATTTTAAACATACAGCATCGAACTGATTTTTGTGTCGGACAAAATGACTGCTAATATTAAATTTGTGAGTGTCAAAGCTTGACAGATCACAATTTTGTACCGGACAATGTCCGTGACCTAGCACTTATTTCCAGGCTTGAGCCTAATGAGTAAACATTTTAATAATACATTAGTTTATGCATTAACTGGCTGCAACTGTGAATTCAAATAATTGTGAGGTTACCAGAGTTGTGTCCCTTCATTCAGTGAACATAAAATGTACCAGTATGTATTTTGATATACATTATGTTGTGTGTTGGGGAGTGATTTCTTTGAAGCCCTTAGGAGTGCTGAGGAAGGGAGTGGTCAAACCTTAATTAGACTGTCCCATGTAAGTAATTTAAGGATTTTTAGTTATTTCTTTTAAATTAATCTGTGTGTGAACAAAATATGTTTTTAAATGAAATAAGAATCCTGGAAAATTGTGTAAATAGGCAGTTATTCATAATTTTTTTTTTTTAAAGTGCTCATGTTTTTTTTAAAAAGAATATAAAAAGAGTCTTTTTCTCTCATTCTTATCAGGAGAAAATGGATAAAACCAGAGTAAAACTGAAAAAAGGATATATATATTTTTTATTTTACAGTGTATTAACATGAAAATAACATAATCAATCAGGAGCAGACGTCTTTTGTTAATAGGAGTTATTGCCCTTTAAACAAGTTACTACCGGTGTGTGAACTTGATTTGCCATGTAAGATAGAAATTTCTTTCATGGGATAATTCTATTTTACACGTAAGAATGAGAAATAATCTTTATAGTTAAATTAAAAACATACATATTAATAAAACCAAAAAGTTTATTTAAATTGTTCCTTGAGTAATAACACATTGTTCAATAATACAAAGTTGAAGAAATCTAATAATGATGAAGTCACCAGAAAAACATTGTGATGTGTTTACTCGGGTTGCAGTCATTGTAGTTAAGGGTTCAACAAGTTCACTGGTTATCTTTCATTTTTCCTTTGACAAAAAAAAAAAAAAAATTGTTATAAACCTCTCATTAAAATATTTATAATTAAGTATTAAGTGTTTATTTTTGCTTAGTAATGTCAAAAAAAATTACTTCTTGTTCCCTTGCGGCTAGTCTAAAATAATGACAAACAGGAGTTGGAAAGCAGTTCCTTAATGACATTTTGCATTCATCAAAACTTCAGCAGAATCATTTAGCTATGGGTAAACAAGTAAGATGCTTCGAACAGCAATGATTATAACAGCAACTTAATTACAAGTACACAAGTAATGATGCATTAGTACTTTTATAATAATGATCCAAATATTGTATTTTAAAAAGTCCTACAGTGTGTGTTTGTTATGTTTATAACATCTGGAGTAAAATATAAGAATCTGCTTCCAACATGGTGGCTTGCAATGTTTCACCTCTGGCTGTGATTAAATTAGTGACCAGTGTCGATGAATGATAAATCAGGAAGTGTCTCACATTTTCCTTGAAGTGATTACTTTAAAAACTTTCCTTATTCTACCGGATAAATATTTTTTAAATTAGCTTTCCTGGTGTTTTTGTTAAAGTTAAATATTTATCTGTTTGGTTCATTTTTAAACATTAATCTTTAATATATATATTAAAAAAAAAATAATAATAATATATATTCTTGCATACATGTACACTTTTCTTTTTAATTTAAATAAAATTGACAATAAATATATATATATATATTACATAGTTTTTGCTTGGGGCTAATCCTGTAAGAGATGTGGTCCATATTTTTGGAATGTTGTCATTGGGTCACTGACATTGTGTTTAATCATCAGATGATCTTGTTTGCTGTGCTGAAATTTAAAGAATGCTTATATGGTGTAAGAGTATTTGCAGCTAATTTCTGTTATTTGGGATTACGTTACATCACATTTAAGTTGTTTTCTGACACAACATTACACAATTTGTGTACACAGAAATGAGCTTTCCTTATGGGCAGAGAGGTTTGTTCGATAAACTCTACGTACTACTCAAATAGTAAGCTTTTTTTTAATCTTTAAATAACTGTGATATAGTTAGAAAAAAGATTGTTTTTTTTTAATGAAAATGTTGAGTTCATTTTTATTATGATGTCCAACAGCTTATTTTATTTCCTATTTGTACTAGAGTGTCAATTTTTTTTAAATTTCATTTCAATTCTATATATAATTTGATTAAAATTTTATTGTTTAAAATCATATTTTTAAATTCCAGATTGTTTTGTTCAGGTACTTCTGAACTACTTGTATCAGTGGCAGATCTAAGGGTCCCAGGTTCTGGAGTTGCCAAAAAATTAGTGATTTAAATAACATTAAAAAAAATTATGATTTAAAAAAAAAAAATTATGTTATTTAATTTAAATTTTAAAAAACATTTTTGACCTTAAAGAATCTGAGGAATAGGCATCATATTATTGGCTCCTGTCTCCTAATTGGATTTTTGGCATCTGCCACTGTCTATACATACATTTACATAACTGCAAAACAAATTACTATTAACCAAAATGATTTCCATTTGTTGGACATCTTTTCCAAAAATCTGCCAAATATTGATTGATTTTTTTGTTAATTGTTTTCATATTAGTTGAGGAAAATATCTGTTATTCATCAAGTGCTATATACAGTCGAATATTTGCTCACTCTCATGTGGATCTAATGTGGACTGAATACACTGCAATGGTTTAGGAAAGAGCTGGAAATGGGCGGGGGCACACACAGACACATACATATATCATTATATGTACCTTTGATAATGAATCAGTATATACAAAAAGTAGGTGGGCATATTCCCCCCTTCCTAAGCCAGTGCTCTGTACATATATATAATTGTATACGTTACTAAAATGAGATTAATTAACAGTGGTATGTCATGTGTGTGTTTTCTATCTGTAGCAAAAAATAACCATATGGCTTGCGAGTCTTCCCACATTAATTTGTCCATCCTACGTTGTGTGTAGGTATAAGACTGGAGGCGAGTCATTGATTATATATAACGGAGTACAGTGAGGACGGCTGACTTGACTGACAGACAGGTGCAGTTGGTTGACTTGCAGTTATAGATGCTGGGATACAGTCCAGCCCAATGTCGGCACTTCCTTAAGCTTTGTTACTCTTCATCCCAGAGCCATATTCCATACGTCTAGCTCTGTCTTGGTATTGGCTCTGTCTTTGTATTGCATGGTTCCTGTCAGTACGTAGTGCCGGTGTTTACATATGTAAGAAGATTCAGCATATGTACAGTTCTTGGCTGCGATGGGAGGCCTGTGTTGATGAGAATAAGCTTGCGTGGGTGTTGTTATTGCCAGCTTTAGTGGGAATTGTTTTACGCTAATTTTCTATCTCCTAAGGATCATCTATCAAAAGACTAATACAGCTAGTGGCTGTGGGTTGTCTTCACTTTGGTTAGCTGCTTTTGAAAACATGGAAAGCTGATGAAATTCTTTATTGTTAAAATGTTTAAGTGTGTGTATATACACATAACTTAACTTCTGTGACAGTTTGGTATTTATGTGTGATCCAGTGGACAATATTTGATGTTTACATTCGAGAAGACTTTAATGTATACACAAGCTGAATGTTCTTTTGCATTGTGGGATATCTGTGATGATCATAAGTATGTTTTGTGATTGCTGATTCAAATACTTCCTAACACTTTTTATCTGTCTTCATCAACTCTCTGTAGCATCTCATACTAGATTATCATTCACTAATCAAGATATCTTGCTGCTTGTTCACATCTCATAAAAACTAGATCTTTTTTTTAATATATATTCACTTGCATAACAGTACTTAAACTTAATCCCATGCACAAGCTAAACTTTCACAAGGATGCATGCAATAACTAGGAAAAGCTGTTACTAGGAATTTAACCACTGAGCATGTGCCTTTGTCAGTAGATAGATTGAAGCCATGTCTGATCCGAATAGGCCAACTAATGCTGGATATTTTAACTTCCTCAACAAACATGGTTCAGTGACAAACCATGGAAAATCTCGATTGTTCAAAATGAGGTTTTTTGAGCCGGTGGATATTATTTTAAGCTGTTTTCCTTGTTTTGGAATGGGATATTCTGATGACAGGTATGTTATTTTGTATAGTAAATTACTCTTTATATTACAATAGATTAATACATTTTTTAACTGTGTATAATAACCTATTTTTGCTTAGTATGGATTAAATAATTTTTCTTATAATTCAATATACACAGGGAGGACTGGGGGCTTTACCCTCCCCCCCCCAATAATTCTGAATTAAAGCATAACCTCGTACCCGTTTGAAACTCAACACTTTGTGCCTAGATTTGTTAGCCCCCATACCTTTCCCCCATGTTCACTTACTTCCACCGTACCTGAATTAGGTTCACAAACCCATATTTCAGAAACTTTCAATTAAACGGATAGATACAGAAATTTTGGAAGGAGGGGTTCAGAGTTACATAGAATCAAACATTAATTGGAAAAGATAAAAATTGGTAACAAAATTGGGAGGTTTAATCCCCTTGTATCTTCTTTTGTTAAATATATCTTAAATATATCTTAAATAAACATTTTTCATTGTTCACGTTTCTGTTGTATACTTTTACACATATCAACTCTCCTAATCCTGCTGTTTGTTTAACAAGCCTAATATTTATTCTTCACACTATTTGTTAATAATAATGAATATATAATATGTATGATCATGTCTGTGGTAATTAGTAAAGAATAATGTAAATTTTATAACAGATCCAGCTTTTCAAAAAATGTTTCTCACCTTGTGCTTCATACTAATGATTACCATATGCTTAACTGCTTACCATATGCTTAACAATCACAGCCAAAATTACAGATTCTCTCTCTTCTCTTGTATAAAAAAAAAAAAAAACTTTAAAAGCTTGTTCTAAGTGTTATTATGGTACAGCTTTTCCAGGGCAGTTTACATAACTTACATGTAACATAAGTTTTTCTATCATTTGGCATATTTCCATCTCAACTACTTCAAAAAATTTTAAACATCAAAATGTTGATATAAGTTTTGTTTGTGTGAAAAGCTACTTGAGTGAGATTAGAAAATATTAAGTCTCTTTTTTTTAAATTTTTTTTTTTTTTTTAAATTATTATTATTATTATTATTTTTTTTTTTTTTTTTTTGGAGGGTGGTAGTGGTGTTTTTTTTTATTTTATTTTTTTAAGGTGGGGTTTTTGTTAGTTATGATACAAACTGTAAACAATACAATGGGTGAGAGATTCATATGGATTAAACAGGTCATAAGATTTTAACCTCTAACTGCATTTCTTCCAGAACCTATGATTATAAAACTTTTAGGCCCAATTTCTTGTTGATGGTTCAGCCTTGATTCACCAACCATTGAAATTTGGTAATTGGCAGTACTATCGTAAAAGCTTCCATCAATTTGGTTTGCAACGCATTTTACTGCCATCACACATTTAGAACTGTTAATATATGAAGCAGTGTACTCATGCTTCTGTGCTGATTATGTGTTGGAATTCCAGTTTTTGATAATAGCTGGCACAACCATTGCCTTTTTTTTTTAATTTAGAGGAGCAATAAATTTTCAGTCTGATTTCAAATCCAAGTTTTCAGTGCACTTCTTACTCTTCAGCACTAGAGGTACAAAGTGTTCCATTTCCATCAAGTCAACTGCACAGCCATTGGCAGGTCTACATTTAGTTTACATTTAGTATGCACGAAAAATTATTAGTAAAAAGGGAGTCTCATCAGTAATTGTTTTAGGGAATTGCATTTTTATTTGTGATTTTGTGTGCTTATTAATTTATTTTTTCCTAAATTTTCTACTTCACATTAAACGAGAGCATTTCATTTTGCATTTTCATTTTATTTGTTTCCACTTGGGGGTGATGGGGGAGCATTGCCACCCAACAGGGGTGCATTTACAGGATTTTCTAAATTTTCTGTAAGCACCCATACGATTGCCATTGACAGTTTCTAGCAAAACAATACTGTTTGAATTTCAAAGGCTATCCACCATTGAGCCAGTTCTTTTAACACACATAAATTCAGTTTGTACTATGAAACTCAGTGAAATTCAGACATATTTAAGCAAACCCTGCAATTAAGAAAATGTCCACAGCAAAATAAATGCTGTGGAGAAATAATGTCCATAGCATTTTCCATGGGAATTTTGGTGTAAATTGTATTTTATTTTCAATAATAAGAAAAAAATACAACTGAAATAAAAATTTAAAAAAGAAACTCACATCAATCTCCATAGCATTGCTGATTGCTGCGGACAGTTTCAGGGCTTTTTTAATCAGATGATACCTAATTGTCAGGACTAAATCATTTTGTTGTGACATTGTCACAACAATCTCATGAATATAAGCATTCTTTCATGTTTTCGGAATGGTAGTACAATGCTGCTATAAACCAATTATACTGTAGCTTTTACAGTGCTGGCACAAATTTTAATGGCTGCAGTACATAGATTTGTTGTTACAAGTAGTGCCAGAGTTCAGATCCGTGTACATGTAATTCTATCTGTTGTGTTTTCTGAAAAGTGACGTCAATGCGTTGGCAACAGGTATGTTGTTATCTCTTTGTTCTTTTGTTACTCTTCATATGACATACATGACACCTCTTCATGGCATCTTGTATTTGATTGTTCTCTGTGGTTTTCCAGTGGCTGACTATTTAACTAGTGAATATTTAGATGCTACATGATTTTGACAAGGGATAGGTCAATTTACTGCTTGTGAAAATAATGTTTACATACATTTACACACACACACGCATGGACACACATGCACACGCATATGCACACACACACATATATTATTCATATCATACATATCATACATATCATAAGTACATATGTTCATACCGTACATATCTTACATACTCAATATGACTGTCACCACTCAGTATAGATACATGTAGTTTCAAAGAATGTTTCAGAAAATATATTTTTATTTTTTATTATAAACAACTGTTTTTTAACTACCTAGAATGTTCTCTTTTTTCCAGACTGTTTTATTTTATTTACCTATAAAATACAGAACATTCCAGAACAGTAGGTAATTAACCTTCTATGAGATAAAGATAAAAACTTTGTTCTAAAACAAGAAAAGACATGTTTTTAGAATTCTTTTAAGAGTTATTTTCCTCCCAATACTGGAATATTTTTTTTTTGGTAAAATCTGAGTGGCATCTCCTTTTGACTTTAAAACTTAACAAAACAATAAAATAACATAAAGGTGTGAACAAATAAATATTATTTTTGGGTTTTGTAGGGCTTTTTTTGGGGGGGGAGTAGGGTGTGTGCACGATTTGTGTTCTTGAAATGTGTAAAAACAAACAATATAAACCATGCTTGGTCATTTGTATCTATGGTAGGATTGTCAACATTCCATGCCATATTCTTGCCCTCATACTGGGTGTCATTCGAAACTTTTATTTGAAAATTTGCCCTCTGTTTGCTCCAAATATTCAGAATCAAAATCCTCACCTTCGCTAAACTCTAAAATATTAATTCCCCATTTGCTCTTCAAAATCTCTGTGTAGCGCCGTGCCGCCATTGCTTGTCACATTACAAAAAACTATGAAAAAGACCTGTGATTACACTGAAAATTTCAATCAATAAAGGAATTTTAATGTTTCAAAAACCCACCATTTGCAATTGGGAACATTCTGTGTTTATAGGTATTGCATCATTTCCTTCCATAATGCATTTAAGCTCACAGGAAATACTAATTTTAAATAGCCAGTTAGATTGCCGAGATATGTCGCCTTCACTATTTAAGCATTTGCATGACATTGTCAAGAAAAGTCACCTGCAGTGTCCAGGTTAAAGCAACCACAAGATCACTACTCGATTTGTACAATACATACAGAAAAATGTTCCTTATTTATCGTTGAATTACTCACCTGCAAATTCTGATGTTAGAAACAGGATCAGCCCCCACCTCCACCCCCAATATGAATTTTATTCCAACACTCCTGCAGAAAATATGTATATTTAAACAATACATGTCACAAATGAATTAAAATATATAAATTAAAGGCATGACAAACTACATTACCATAACAGTATACTTTCATAATATTGATTTGAGTTTGTGTTCTTTGTATAGAGTTGATAATTATAGTAGTTATGATGAATGTGTTAACACATGTGACATCTACATGGCAGGTGTGTGTTTACCAAAATCGATACTACTGGGTTGAAGTTTCTTTATTACATTAAAAGTTTATTTAGTACCAAGTACTACATGTAACTAGTACGTATCAGTTCAGAAGTGTACAGTCAATTATGTTTAAACAGAATCAGTATGGATGCAAAGTTACATGCTGAATAAGTGTTTTATACCATATATTCCCAATTTAATGCCACTGGGGGTGTTATATTTGGCAAATTTGGAGTTTATTGAGATCATGATAGTCTAAAACAATGTTTTTACTGTTAAATATTTTGTGCAGTACAGATTACTAGTGTATACATTCATTTCATATATGTATTTTGGATACTATGGCATAATCATGGATTTATGCTGGGGTAAGTCATTTTTATTTTGCAAAATCGCTGGCTGGGTGGGTTAGGGTATTAATTACAGAGGGGCGTTAAATAAGGAATGTATAGTAAACCTATTTGAGACTATAAAATTAATCTGGTGTGTGGACTGGTGCAGACCGGATGTTCTGTATTTATAAAATAATCCTTTGAAAGGTTTCATTCTGTGGAGATTCTGGAAGGACTGAGGAAGGTGTTTATAATGGATGTTTGTGGTAAAGCACATTATGGTCACCCAATAAAAATAGCATCGGTGAGGTCAAAACCTTTACATATGTCGCCCGACTGGCAACCGTAAATTTCTGCATATTGTATTATGTATCAAAATACAAATGACTTAATGTTTGTTATGGAGTGGAAAGTTATTTTATATTAATTGTTTTCATCTGGTTTCATGTTACTAGTTAGTATCTGCACAACCAAACATAGAGGACATACTAGTGATGACTTCCCCAGTCTATGGAAGTCTAAAACCATTTGGAATGCCTCAACCACATAAAAATATTTGTAGGTTCAGTCAGAACATCTTTGATATGTCCGTCTTTAGTTACAGTCAGAACAAAATTTGGCCGCAGGCATTCAAAAGTTGTATGGCCGAGTTTAAAATGTTGGCTCAATTGGCCAGTCAAAAAAATCCCAAGTCCATATATTCTGTAAACATCTCTGTAATGTTTGTGAAATGTTTGAGGAAATTATCTAAATCTGATAATATTGCACACTATGCATATATAAAACATGTTGACTCATAGGTTTGCTCTCATGAGTAATAAACATGTACGCTATGCAAATAGAAAATATGTATCAGCTCTGTTATGTTAGTTATAATGTAACTAAACTTGAACATCATGTAAATAAGGAAAATATAGCCCATGTTGCATTTTCCCCCAAGTGTAATAAACATTCATATTATGCAGATACCATTAATGGCCTCTTGTTATGTCTGTCCTCTAGGGTAAGAAATAATTATCTGTGGTTTACTTTATTTCTGTCTTTAAAAATGCTTTTCATTAGTACCTCAGGGTTTTGTCTGCCTTGATTTTAAACTTCATTATTCAGGAAAATTCCTCATAAATGTCAAGCAATGGCTAATTTGATTTTTCTTCACAGTTTGAATCGATGAATGTAAAGGATTCCAATACACTTGTCTGTGTACTAAATATATAGATATATCTAATTACAAAATGTAATTAATGTATTTTTTGTTGTAGTGTTAAACTTCTGTCTATATGTTTACTGCTTTGTTTGGAGTTTCAGTTTCATGTGAACCAATACAGTCAAGTCTACTTAATTGCATTCCTGATAATAGCATATTCCTGTTATTTGCATAATATTCAGCTGCACAGAACCATTTGTATGCAAATATATACAAAGAATTTCTTTTAATTGGATATGCTTTCTTTGTAATGTCTGGTTAATCATAAAAGAAAATGTAGAAAACTTAATTTTTTCCTTCCAAGTATTAAAAATTATGGTGGATTTTGACATTTTTTATTAAATAATCATAAAATGACTGTAAAGTAAGTGTCACTTTGCTATTTTTGCATCTGTTGTAGCATTCAGGTTACATGGTCAAAGAATTCCTTATGATATTGAATATATCACATTTTTGTGATCAGTACTTTAATTGTATAACAGATTGTATAAGAATAGTAACATGATTTTATATGAGGATTTTAGATAAAGGAATAAGCCTGTTAATTACATAAAATATTTGGGTTAAATACATATGCAGTTAAGAGGATTCAGCTGTATATTGTTTCCGAAAAGTGTTGCCATGGATATCAAGTAAAATGTAAAGAGATAAAACAGTGGTATATTCACATACTACGAAGTAACTAATTTCATTTCATCCAGCAGCATTGCAAATTGCTTGGTTTTTGTAAAGAAAATGAGAAAACTAGAGTGGATGAGACAAGTTCGCAATTCACTCACGTCATTCTGACAGCTGGACAAGAATATTCATTACACACAACATAAATGGATTGAGATTTTCAGTATTTTTATAGCATATTTTATAACCCAAGATTCCATTCATATTACCAGTTTTATTAAATGTCAGAATTAATTTGACATTTCATGACCTTAGACATACTGAGTTCTATGTAGTACATAAAATCTGTTACCTTAGAACCATGTAATTCTAAGGTCACAGTTTGCTTATTCAAAATTATTTAATTACTTTCATCTTTATGTGAATATTAAGATATATATATATATATATATATATATATATAAATAATGTTTGTTTGTTTTGTTTTTTTTTGTTTTTTAAAGATATCATCTGACTTTGGGATTATCATAGGTAATAAAAAAAATTAATGTGTTTATGAACTTGAACTTACGAGCTGAAAAATCCAATAATTCTTAATTAAATGGATTATTGTAATTAGTTAAATTTAGAACTGATAGTTAAAGATGTATAATTTTTATTGTCTTTACTAACACATAGAAAAATAAAACATACATTATACATAATTTAGTAAAAAGTAAAATTTGTTTTATTTAACAACACTTCTAGAGCACATTGATTTTTATCTTATCGACTATTGGTTTGTTTGTTTTATTTATTTAACGACGCCTCTAGAACACATTGATTTATATCTTATCATCGGTTATTGGACGTCAATCATATGGTCATTCTGACATATGTATTTAGAGGAAACCCGCTGCCGCCACATCGGCTAATTTTTGCGATAAGTAGCAAGGGGTCTTTTATATGCACCGTCCCACAGACAGGACAACACATACCACAGCCTTTGATGAACCACTGGCTGGAAAGGAAAATAGCCCAAACTGCAAATGGGTCCACTAAAAAGGATCAATCCGATGACCGACCGCTTCACAGGCAGACATGCTACCGTTTGAGCTAGATCCCACTCTTATCGGCTATTGGATGTCAATCATATGGTCATTCTGACATATATATTTAAAGGAAACTCGCTTCTGCCACATAGGCTACTCTTTCCTATAAGTAGCAAGGGGTCTTTTATATGCACCATCCCTCAGACAGGACAGTACATATCACGGTCTTTGATGAACCAGTTGTAGACCACTGGTTGGAACGGAAAATAGCCCCAACTGCAAATAAGTTTGGTGAGAAGGATCGATCCAACAATCGACAGGTTCACAGGCGGTCATGCTACCGTTTGAGCTACATCCCGCACCCAACATAATTTAGTAGGCCTTAATGGGTCAATTCAAAATTATTCTCGTATTTTCCGACACGGTAATGTTATCTTAAAATAAAGTTGGCTAATTTCTGACTTTTTCTAAGAGATTTAGGCTTCATTGTTTCATGTGTTAAATCTTTATGGAATGGGCCATTGCTAACATCAGTTTGAAATCATTTATTTCTTTCCACTTTTTTTTTCTTGTACGTTACATGTATGTGAACACGTATACACGTATTGTACAGTGTCTTCAAACATCAGTTGTCTGCAGGCTATAAGATTAGTTCCATTATTACTTAAAATCATTACCAATGCCGGTGTATTTTTAGCTCAGAGGGAGAAACCACTAACAATTCTCTTTTATTATATCTACTTAAAATCATTACCAATGCCATTTTATTTTTGGCTAAAAGGGAGAAACCATTAAAAATTCTCATTTGTTATGCACAAGTTAGACTGTGTAGCAGTATGTCAATCATCTGTCCATTTGTCCATCCATGTATGCTTAAGCTTTTGCTAGTTAGTGTGACAGCATCTTCAGCTGTCAGCAGATCCTGTCCTACAGTTCCAGCAGAGCACACACACACACACATACTTTCTGTTATTACCCTGGATTTTCTTTCTATGCATCACATTTTATTTCTTGTCAGAATCCCAAAGCATTTCAGCAGCTAATTTGTAAGTCCTTCATTGGAATTTCTACAATCTGTATGAGAGCCTCAGTGGTTCAGTGGTAGGACATTGGACTTTCAAATTGAAGACAGTGGTACAAAATTTGTCAGCAGTTGGTTAACGTGTCAGAATTTCTAAATGGTGAAGATAGATAAATCAGTATGCTGTAGTGGTGTCATCAAAAAAAAAAAAAAATGGTTCTTAAATGTAATGTTATTTTCTAAGTATAGAATTTTTTAACAGATATATATTTAGTGGTTGAATGTTATTCCAGATTTCTAGTTTATTTAAAGTATGAATTATCATGATTTAATGATTAGCTTGTAGTATGGAAATACGGCCCTCAAAAATTGGTTACATAATTCATTGTTGCCATTGTAAAACTGACATAAGATGTATTGCCAAAGCCTTAGTGTGAGACCATTGTAAATTCATAGACATTTAGGAAATTAGTGATCATTCATAAAAAATATATGAAATAATACAATTAGATTTGTCAAATGTCTGTCTTGAGCAGTGAACTTGTAAATAATTTGTTTATTTTTATTTTTTTGTTATTTCAGTGATGGCGGATTCTTGTCTCATAACTCCTCGCGTGACACTTACCCGGCTCCCATCCCAACCAAAATTGTCAACTTCAATGCAAAGGAAGAATCTGTACAAGCTGATCCTTACTATGACCTGCCCGCCTATGATGAATATGTGGTGAGTAGATTCATTAGCTAATCTGAGCACATTATCCTGGTTATGGCTCAGTCACAAATGCACCAGTAGCCATGTGTTGTGGCAAGTGGTGGTTAAGGTATGGTGTTCCGGGGTCCACAACATAGGTAAAGAATCGTAGAGTTCTGCCCAAAATCTGTAGCACAGTTACATTAGATACGGTGTCCTTACGGGCTGACAACACTGTTCAGGTGATCAAATCTTAAGGACGTCATAATGGCATAGTAAGTTGAACACAAGATCACCGTACAATTTTCCAACATCGCTGGGACATCGTGTGGCCTCCCTGCAATGTCTTGCAGAGTCTCTGTGATGCCATTCTGCCTTGTGATATGTCTGCTGTGGGATCCTGATTTAAAAAATTGTACAGTCTTCAAAAAATTATAATTCTGTATTAATAGTTTCCAGTGACACCATGATGCCCAAAAATCGGCCAAAAACTTAACGAAATCCATAGAATGTCACTGATGCCCATAGGAAGTGGTCAAAAATAAATGTTACGGGCATCTTACCCACTTACAATGTATTTGTTACTGAGCCATTATAGATCAGACTTATTTTTACTAAGGTTAAAAAGCGTTACCTTCTTATGGTTCTAGGTAATCTCCAGTATAGATGCAGATTTTTTGTCATTTTAACCCTTGATAAAAAATACACTGTTTGGGGTGATCTGTTAGATGGAACCTGTCATTCTACCATTCTGACACAAACTAATGCACTCAGTCTCTCTAGCCTTTTATCACATTAAATTTTAGTTTTTGATATATAGCTTTATATTTGTTTCCAATAATGTGTTATTGTAAATAGTGAAATCAATGAGAGCAAGAAATTAATGGAAAAAATGTGATATATGCAATAATTACATGTAACCAATACATTTTAATTTTACACACAATATCATAACTGGTTTTAAATATCAAACATGCATTAATAAAAACAAAATTTTTCATAGGGTAAGCCCAGGACAACATACTTGTATTAATTTCATGTTACATAGAATTAATGATTTACATTATAATGTCATATGACTCAGTTGGATTTTATATTGATATTCAGAGTGTTTCTGATTTATGAAGACATTACTTTAGAGCCAGTAAGGTAAATCAGTTGGCAAGCATCATGTTACCTGTAAATAGAGTGCTGTATTAAACTCAGTACTTTATGAAACATAAGAAATAATTATTGGAAATGATCCTAAATTAGATTTTGTCACCTGTGTCTGTTGTCTACAGGTGTCTTAACGAGATATTCATGATTTATTGGTTAATACCAAGTTGAAATATAACCCATCCATGCAGTTCAGTGGAGCAGAAATTACCTCTTTAGAAGTATGGCTTTATTTTATAAATGGAATTGGATTTAGCACCTTGGTTAAGTGTACATGTGTGCCCTACATGTGCAAGAAATCATTGTATCAACTCATGAATGGACCCATTTGATTAAATATTGATTTAATGACCCCCTCCCCAGCACAAATAACAATATTGGCTATTGGGGGTAGAACCCATTCCATTCAAGTGCCATGAATGGTACATGTATGTCTGCATGAAAATGACCATATGTTTGAGAGATACATAAGTAAATGTATTTGCTGAAGCAGAATTAAACTAAAAAATTCTTTACTTTCATTATCCAATTATCAATGCTTTAGTCAGAGGCTGAAAACAGACAAGGCAAATCTGAAGATGGCTACACTTAAAAAGTAGATTTGTACAGTTTTATAAGCATAGTCGAAAAAAACAGACGAGGCATATGCCTCATCTGTCTCAATGCTGGCTACAGCACTAATTAAGAATAAAAGATATTTAGTCATTTGGCCAGACAAACAAACTAAACTAATGGGCAAAAGAAACAATACCAAAAATAAGAATAAAATACTTTGCACATTTGGATATTTTGTTTAAGGCTTCTGCAGATTTTGTTTTCATCACTGCTTAAATTACGTTATCAATTTTGAGAGACTAAACCGTATACCATTTTGAGAGACTAAACCACATACCATTTTGAAAGACTAAACTGCATACTATTTTGATAGACTAAACCACATACCATTTTGAGAGACTAAACCATATACCATTTTGAAAGACTAAACCTTATACAATTTTGATATTGTATCATACATGTAGTTTGCCTCTTTTTGTAATTCCATCCAGAAAATCTTAAGAACGAGTAACATTGGAACAATTTATTTTGTTTTGTGAATATATTGTTTTAAAACATATTGATAATAATTTAGCATGTTTTTAGTTTTTAAAATGTCCACATTTTAATGGCTTATTCAAAATTAGTTAACATTAAGCTTGCACATACATGTCCATTGAGCAGTTCAATTTTTCTTAACGAACAATACCTGTTTGAAATACTGTCTGTGTCACCATTAATTAAAGAGGCAGTGTTAGATTTTTTTAAAGTGGAGTCTTATTACAAATACCACACACGTTTTATTAAGCTATTTGTTGTGTCTGAAAATAGATACATACCTGACTCAGCTAAGTGTATACAAGTAGGATATTATTTCAAGGAGTATACATATAGTCATTGTTTTTGCCTGAACCAGCCCCAGTGGGACAGTGGTTAAGTTGTCAGACTCATGACTGGTTAGTACTAGGATCAAATTTCAGTCAGGGCATGATATTTTTAATCTTGATTACGACTTCAACCCAGAGTGAGTGTTCGGTAAGGCTCAGTGGGTTTGAACAGTACTTGAACAGACCAGTTATCCACAAATTGTTTATCAAAGGCTATGGTATGTGCTGTCCTGTCTGAGAAAATGTGTATGAAACATTCTTTACTATTAATGAGAAAGAGTAGCCTATGTGGTGGTTGCATGTTTTCTCTAAAGACCATGAGTAACCAAACACCATATGTCTGACACCAATAGTCCCAGAATAAACATTGTGGTGGGGTGTTGTTAAACAACAAAACCTTTCTTTTCTTCACTGTTTTTGGCAGATCATGAAATCAGTTGATATCCTTTTAATGTTGGTCATATCGGAGTCATTAACCGAGTACTCCTCAACAGAAGCAATAGTTTCTCCCTGTATTTATGTGGCATAATATACTTTAATTCAACACACATTGTCATCAACATATTTATTTCTTATATTATCTACCCCATTATTTTCGGTTATATTTTAAAGTTATTTTAATACCTCAAAGTATGAGCACTTTAACTAAATTATAATCTCATACTGCAGACATAAAATGGCTAACCATAAAATTGATCTCCCGCTCTTGAATTTTATAATAGAATAACCATACAGAGAGTATAGTTTTATCATTTTATAACCTTAGAGGTTTATATTAGTTTGAGAGGTGAGGCAGTTTTTTTCATTGAGTGGTCTTGGGATTGGAAAACACAAAAACATCACAGCAGAAAATGTAAAAGTTTTCTTTATGATCTTTGACTGCAGATGCATGAAAACCAACACCTATAACCTTCTAGAAGTAATATTATTATTTAAAGAAACACATACTGTGCACATTGATACCTACTTTAAAGTTTTTTAATTTGTAATAGAAAACCCACATAATTATTAACATTTTTGGCCTAAGAAAGTAATAGGAAAATGGGTTCCGGAAAATGAAGTAATGAAAATATAAACTCCTATGGTATGCTTTACAAATATTGTCTAAAGATATTGTATTCCATTCAAATGCTACCATATATAATTTGTTTTAAAACAGACACTGTACACACATACAACACTCAGTGTTATCTGATGTGTATTTAATGACAGGTTGTTGGTGTGTGATCCCAGTTAAATGCACAGCCCCAGAACAGCTAGTGAATAAAAAAACAAATAATCCTGCTGTGATAAGACTTGCAAAAGGAATGTTGAATTTATGTTTGTACTTGAGGTCATTGTGACAGACCAACTGCTAACATTCCCCATGTCCTCGTTTTATTTATTACCTTTGCTGCCATTACCTCATAACACACTTGATGTGTTGATCCTTAAACTCACCTTGTCTCTGTATAAACATTAGTTCAGCTACACTAGGTTTAATTCAGTTTCTGCAGGGGTAGAACTGGTCTTACCCAGGACCAACGCTACCATTAGGCCAACTAGACAGCTGCTTAGGACGCAGATCTCAGAGGGGTGTATTACTGACCTTTAAAACAAAATATGTGTTCCCAGATGGCACAGTTGTTAAACAATAAGACTCATGGCTGGTAGGTACTGGGATCGAATCTAAGTCGATGCATGGGATATTTAATCTCAGTATCGGATCCAGTCGAGAGTTGAGAACTCTGCAAGGCACAGTCATCAATGGGTAGGTGTATACCAATTACATCGATCAGTAGTCCACAACTGGTCTGTCAAAGTCCATGTTATGTGATATTCTGTCTGTTGGATAGTGCATATAAAAGATCCTTTGCTGCTTATCGATAAGAGTAGCTGCAATAGTGTTGTGGCATTGGGTTTCGTCTCTCCTACTAACTTTACTATCCTGGACAAACAGAACAGGAAGCTGAGTTGTGTGCCCAGAACATCATTCTTGAACGTTAATTAGATATAAATATGAAAATAAGTACAACCAATGAAACATCTCTTCTTAAAAATAGAGTGGGTCAGGTGGTCTTAACTAATGTGCAAAATATTGTGACACTGACCCTGGGTAGACCTATCCTTGAAGAAATAAAATTCCAGTCTTGCATTATTTAATACATTGTAGAAGATTCTGTCTGAGATGTGAAGTCAGATCGATCCATTCAGCTCATTACTCTGTGATCAGAACATTTAAAACATGTGTTGTTTGTTTTTTAACTTGTTTTCATGGCTTTATGACGTTTAAGGTTCAAGCATGCTGTCATGGGCATCTAGTTCATTTGTGCAAAATGCAAAATGTATGTCCATGATAGATTAATGTTAATAAAAGCTCTTTCAAATGTTGTGGAGAAATAGTCCACAATATTTTCCACGGCAATTATCGCTACTTTACTTTTAATAATAAGAAAAAGATACACCATGAAAAATAAAATCATGAAAATCTCTGAGGTGATCTCCATAGCATTGCTGATTGGGGTGGGTAATTTCAGGGATTGCTATTTTCAAATGATAGTAAGTGGTCATTTTTGTGCACTTACACACAGACAGGATGGCATATTTCACATAGGAAATTAATATTCCTTCCTGCTTAGCTGTAGAATTAATAATCTAGATGTGATCTGAAGACAGCAGGTAAAATAGTTACCCATTAACCTGTCAGAATGCTGAGTTGTGCATCCTTGACCACATTAACAAGCTTCGACCATATTAAGATGTAAGCATAAACAAATAAACAAAGAAAGAATTGTTTAATGACATCCCAGCACATTATTTTATTCCATGGCTGTTAGGTGTCAGATGTTGGTGTTCTGCAACACATGGTCTTTAGAGGAAACCAGCTACCACCACATAGGCTACTCATTCCAATTAGTAGCAAGGGATCATTTATATGCACTTTCCAACAGAAAGCACATACAACAGGCTTTGATGAACCAGTGGTCAGTGCAAGTAGCATATACTTAACCACTGAGCCTTGCAGAGCACTCACTCTGGATTGGACCTACAAGAGATTAAACATTTCATTTCAACTGAGATTTGATCTTGGTACCTACCAGCCATGAGTCCGACGGCTTACCTACAGCACTACCGGGGCTTGTTTAAAACAAATAAACATGCTAACTTTTGGATATCCTTGATCACATGACACATTTCTCTTATTAACTGACACCTTTCACTGAACTTCAGAATTTTTTTTAATTAATTAGCAAAAATGAAGATAAATCTACATAAGATTCCTCCCATGTTCTCTGCATTGTTAATTTAATTCTGAAGCAGAGGCTGAACTCCATCCGGCCTTTAATCCCACCCAAGATCATACGTCTGATAGTTCTTATTAACACATTCACATTTGTGTCCTATTCACATCTGTGTCCCATGGATCACAACCCTATCTGAGTACCTCATCATCAATTAATAGATCTGTGTAGTCCGTCTCGCATTGCTAGTACTAGGGGGAGGCTTGCTAATGCATCACTGTTGAAAAATATTGATTACATTCTTCTCATTTATCTGATTATGTGTGTTCAAAGCTTGAACAAACGAGATAGTTGTGTGGGTTGAACACATACAATGCATTAGTTTTATACTTAGTGGGTATTAACAACTATCTTCAATAGAGATACACATTGCCTTTCATACAATGAAATATTATTAAGTCTGCTTCTACAATAACAACCCCAGAAATTGCCCGTGGCAGTTGGCAATGCCGTGGAGATTGCCTCAGATTTTTTTTTATTTTCTGCGGCGCATTTTTTTTTCAAGTTGTAATTTTTAAGTTTAATCATAATTTTACTTAAAATATATTTTTTTAAATATGTAAGTTAATGGTCTGTTAAAGGAATGGATTGTTTGTTTAACAACACCCCAGTATGTAGTTTATTAAGAGTCTGTTAGGTGTCAGACATGTTGTATTTTGTGACTCATGGGTTTTAAAGGTAACTCACTACCACCATATACAATGTAGGCTACTCTTTCTAATTTCCAGCAAGAGATCTTTTATATGCCCTTTCCAATAGGCAGGGCAGCATATTCCAAGGCCTTTGATAAACCTGTTGTGAACCTCTGGTCAGTGCAAGTGGCATACACTTACAGAACATTCTCCCCAATGGTATTGAGATCAAAAATACCATACCTCAACTGAGATTTGATCCCATTACCTACCAGCCATAAGACCGATAGTTTAACCAGTGTCACTAGGGCCAGATGTCGGTTAAATACTGATATACATGTACATGTAGCTACAGTATATACATTATGTGATTAAATATTCTTCCATAAAATATTTTTCTGCTGAAATTCAGTACAATCATTGGTCAGATGACCTCTGCTGAGTATTACAGCCTACACTCACAGAATATCAGTGTTGTCACGGTTACCTGAGGACAGGTGCTACTGCATTGAGTCAGGTCATTGGGGCTTGAATTAAATATTGATGTATGGATGAGTGTGAATGGAGTTTAGAACAGCTTCATTTTGAAAGCTATTTTGGTTTGTTTAGTAAGCCTGCATGGCTAAGCTGGCCATTATTTTCCATGCATGTGTACATCTCGTATTTGTATGTGTTTCCGGCATCTATTTTTCATGAGGCGGACATTACATACATGAGAAATTTTACTCAACTAATTTACCTTAATAGGGAGGGGAGAAACATTCTTTCGGTTTTTTCTTTAATGCTTCATGTTTGTAACTTAAAAACATACAAGAATCAACTCTTAGTTTGTTGTCAAGGTAGTCAAGTGTACAAATGTAGTTTATGATTATGATTTATATAACAATTTCTGTTCATCTTTTCACCTATAAATGCCAAGGATGGAAACTACCTCAGTTGATAGAGCATTTGCCTGAGGTGCAAACACTCTCAATGGATTAATTCTTTAACTTGATTTTTCCTGCTCCATCCAGTGCCCCACAACTGGTATATTAAAGACTGTGGTATGTGCTGCCCTGTGTGAAAATATGTATAAAAGAACCTTTGTTGCTAATTTAAAAAAAAACAATGGGTCTTCTCTGATGACTGCTTGTTAAAATTACCAAATGTTTGACTTCCAAATTAACAGTGTGGTCTACTGGTGTCCTTAAACTTTTCTTCTTTTTTTATCTAAGAATTAACTATAGTTTGTTGTTGAGGTATGGTAGTATGGTTTATGATTTTAATATTTATATCACAATTTCTTATAGATCTGCATTTTACCTATAAATGCCAACACAGCATACATTGATCTAGGGTTCCAAACCAACTTTGGCAACATTAAAGTAAACAAAAAAAATATTTTTATTTGAACATACCATTGTGAGGGGAGGAATCTTTGGCCCTATGTTGTTTTTCCCTTTGACTTTATATCATAAAGTACCACTCCATTTCTAAAAAGGTAATTTTTCTTTTCAAAAAATGCTAGATCTTCCCCTGTACAGGTCACATGTTATTATTATATATTTAACTCTTAGTACTAGTAATGGTATCAGTCATAGTGCATTGTTTGTTATTAAAAAACCTTTCTTTTTAGTTGAAATGTTGTTGATTTTCGATCATTTCGTGTCCCAACCAGTTTTCAACAACTGTAGTATGTTCCTTCCTGCCTTATGAAAATGACATACAAAAGATTTTTTTAATTCTTTGATAAGACTACATAATGGAAACAGGTTTCATTGTTTGTTACAGTTGACTCTTGCAATGAAATTAAACCACTCCTTGAACATGCATACAAGATTAACGAGATTCTTTGTACTCTGCTAGTAAAAAAACCCAGCAGCGTTGAATGATAAATAACAATAACAATAAATAATATATATACCGCTTAGAAAAATCAGTCCTTTATCAATGACTAACTAAACAAACACATGCTTGACAATAAGATATTTATCAACGATTTTTCTGCTTGATCAGCAGGAACATTGTAAAGGATTATATATTTTTTAAATGAGTGACATTAAGACAGATTATTATATGGGTGTTTTTATTGGTGGAGGTGGTGGGGGAGGATGCAATTTGAAAAATGAACATGAATAATTTTATTAGCTTACATTTAAAAAGAGGTGTTTATCAGTAAAAATAACAGTATTAACAATAGTAATTTTGTTGTATATTCCCCATCCCCTTTTAGCTTACCATAACTTTTAAGTTTTATTGTGTATCATGAGTAGTCAGTTTCTCAGTTCAGTGGGTATTAAAATATACATAAGCTGAAAAAACTGACTGCTACTAAAGCAAATGTGAAGGCAGCAGCCTTTTTTGTAGGTTAAGTGTTACACTACAATATATGTATGTACAACCCCTGAAATTAACCTCAGAAATTGGCAATGCCGTGGAGATTGCCACTGAGTTTCTCATTGACCGCGGCACTTTTTTCTTTTGTTGCAGACAAATTTTTTCTAGGTGTATTTTTTAAAATTATTATTATTAAAAATAAAGTATACTTTATGCTATACTAAAATTGCCTTTTATTTTGTTGGGGACATTTTCTAAATTGCAGGGGTTGTGTGTATATGTATTTATACATCAACATGTACATGTATTCCTTGCTTTGGCTTCCTATTTTTATTATTGGACCCAGTGTTGTGGTTATGCTGTCAGACTCATGAATGGCTGGTAGATATTGGGATTTTTAATTTCGATACTGGTTTCAACCCAAAGTGAGTACTCAGCACACCTCTGTGGGTATGTATATGCTACTTGCACTGGCCAATGCTCTTCAACTGATTTAACAAAGGCATTTGTATGTTCTAGCCTGTTTGTGGGAAAGCATATTTTTAAAAATGCCTTGTTGCTAATCTGAAAGAATAGCCTATGTGGTGGTAACAGGCTTACTCTGAATATCAGGAGTCACAAAACAACAAATGTCTTGACACCTAATATCCACAGAATTTAACAACGTCATTAAACAACCAATCCTTTTTGTTTTTCATTTTCATGTTTCTCCTGGATCACATATTTCCATCAGCAGTTTTCCAGAAGAACCTAATGCACTGCCCACTTCAGTAAAGTGAAAACTACAATATGGAATATGGTTTGATGCATTTCATGTTTCTAGAAAGCATTGGACTTCTAATTTATTTAATCAATATGTCTGTCGGCATTTAAAGTGCTCACAGTACAGTTCACCCACATAATATGTCCTAATATATTTTAAGTACCATATTAACTGATTACACCAATTGGTTGGAAAGAGCAATGTGTTTAATTGAGGGAAGTATGAAGTGATTGCATTTACATGTGATATTGGAGGTTTGGAATACCACCAATATTCCCAATTTATAACAATAAATGAACTGGCATCGGTGGTTCAGTGGTTAAGCTGTCGTGTCACAGCTGGTAGGTACTGTGATGAAATCCCAATTGAGGCATGGGATTTTTAATCTTGATACCAGCTCCAACCCAGAGTGAGTGCTTCGTAAAGACTCAGTGGATAGGTGTAAGCCACTTAAAGTGATCCACAACTGGTTTTTCAATGGCCGTGGTATGTGCTGTCCTGTGTGGGAAATTGCATATAAAAGATTCATTGCTGCTAATCAAAAAGAGTAGCCTATGTGGCAGTAGCAGGTATTCTCTAATAACAATGAGTCACAGAATACCTTATGTCAGATACATAATAACTTCTGAATTAACAATACAATGTGCTTTGGTGTTGTTAAAGAAACAGTCCTTTCCTTTCTGTACAATAAATGTTTGAGCAGCTTTATCACAGGATCTCATTGTAAGTTCTAGTCTTTAACCAGCAGCAGTTCTGATGTTTCCTGTCTTTGACATCCATCAGTTGTTTGATCATCTGTTTCACAAAAGATACAAGGGTAAGGCTGTACATACATAGCCACTGGGCATTGACAAGTCACATACAATTTGAACTGATCAATGGAACCATTATAAGGAAACAAAATGTGTTGGCGTCTTAATGAGGTTCAAGTTTGCCAGTCATTTGCTTGAGTTCTTGTTTTGCAGCAGTTTGTCTGGCAAATGTAAAACGGCCTCACAGATAGTGATTTTACCTTCATCATGAGTGATTTCAAAATTATTCAGTTAGCAGCATGTAATCATTAGTTGTAGATTTTGAAGAGTAGATTGAATTGGCCATCTGTGTCACACCCATGACTATTAAATACAAGGAAAGGGTTATCCAAAATATATTTTTCCTAAAGCCAGTTTTCTTCTACACCATAAAACAATAAAACAAATGTTTGTTTAATGACAAATCAGCACATCATTTGATCAGCCGCTGTTAAGTCTCAAACATTCATAATAGGTATCTGGAACCTGCTGTTCCCACATAGGCTACTCTTTTTTTAATAAGCAAGAATGTTTTTTATTCACCATGTATTTTTAAATGTGTACTTAACCACACAGTTGATAGCACATAAAATATGAGTTGTGAGTTACTGCCTGGAACAGGAATAAGCCCTGGTTCGACCTAGCTGGATCATTCACTTAACGTTTGTACTATTTGTGCTGACCTGACCATCCTACATGTACATATTACAATTAGTAGTAAATTCTCTTGTACCAATTTTTCTTACAGAGTAATTTCTTTGATATTTTTGTCTGCCATTTAGTGTGTGGGAGTGTGCTTGTTGAAGCAGACAAAAAATTAAAAATCAAGTTAAATATAAGTCTTGATAAAGGATCCTGACTCGTGAAGTAGATAATTATTATTTTTTTCTTATTTTATAAAATCAATATAATTATATACTTGTAATTATCGTGAACAAATATTTCTGTATTAAAGATTTAATAATCGATACTGTTTTGTATATAGCCTGTTTGTTGAGAATAATAACTATTGAAAAAAATCTATTCACCAGCATAGTACAATGACTTGTAGCCTTGTCAGAAACAACCATTGTCTTGGGAATGAAATTTGTGTTCAATAAGCAAACCCACTGACAAGATAAATGTATAATTATATGAAATGGGGAAAACTATTTTGTCAGGGGTGAATCCAGAGGGTGCGGAGATCAGTGGTTGAAACCGTTGTTAATTGATTTTGAGTAATTTTAGAAACATAACCAGCTGGGAAACTGTTCCAACCAGTGGTCCACAACTGGTTCATCAAAAGCTGTTCTGTCTGTAGGAAAGTGTGTATAAAAGAAATTGATGCTTATTGAAAAGAGTAGCCTATGTGGTGGCTGTGGTTTCCCCTGAATAGATATGTCAGAATGATAAAATAAAAATCAATGTGCTCTTGAGACAGCATTACATAAAACAAACTTTACTTTATATTAAGACAGATTCATTGGGTAGGGTTTAAAACCCCTCCGCTTTAAAAAGAACATTGTTATTACATGCCTTTAAGTGACCTTCCGAAAATGATAACTGTAATAAGCTTAAGTTATCGGATCGGATTTGATTAAATCAGAAAGTAAAATATATCATGTTATATGTAGAATTCTGATGATATTGGGATTGAACCAGCACCCCTAAAAACAGTATCCTATATTGTCTGTTAATGTATTTGTGCCATTTGACATTTGTTTGATCTTTACCTCCATTATCTGTTGTGTTAAAGAATGATCAAGTGAGCTTCAGTGATCCTGTGGTAGGACATCAGACTCTCAAGCTGAAGACTGTGGTTCAAAGCCTGTAGGAGGCTGGCTCACACTTGACTACGTGTCAAAATTTCCAGATATTTGACATCCAACAGCTGATTGTTGGTAATCGAATGTTCTCCATGGTATCATTAAACAAAAATAAATAAAGAGGGATCTTTTTGAAGTAACTTCAAACCTAATTCTAAACTCTTAACCTAAACTTTAAAATTATGAAAAAAGTATTTTATTCATTATTAGGGATTGGGTGGATGTTTAATTCATGCTTTTAACTGAACCACTCTTAATCAAAACTCCAGAAAATTCAGTTGAACCTCTTTTCCTATAATTATGGATCTTCCCTAGAATACAATGAGTCTGTAAGCCTTAAAGAACACAGTGGCGGGCGACTACCTGGCACACATAAGATGCTTATAGCAAACATGGAATGTAATTTGTACAATGGAGTTAATTAATAACAGATACTTCAGTGTCAGCTCTGTTGAGCGTAACTCACCATGTCAGCTCAGTGTCTGTGCTATTTATGAAGCTGGGCCTATAGTCTGTTCACGGAATGTGTTCACCACTAAATATAGTCCCCTTTAAACTGACAATGGGGGAATACCACAGTACGTGTGACAGGTAGAGAACGTGGCAGTGGCTGTTAGATTTCAGCATGCAGCCAGCATGTCATTGTAATATGAATACCTGGGTCAGACAGTCTTCACAGTTGAAAGCAGGAAGGGGCCCATATAACTGTCAGTTTAAAAAACCCAACAAGACACCGAATGTATTCATAGAATTTCTTTTTTTCTTAATCGCGTGTACAGTAACCCAGGAAAATGTCACTGTCAAAGCTTTTTTTGCTTACTGAGATTGACCCATCCTTTTAAATGTTCAAGTGGAATTGTGGGATTACTCAAGTGTGCTGTGCTGTGTTATGAAATGTGTGTAATAAGGGCCTGTAAGTGATGTGTATATACCGTGTATGTTTTAGTCTGTAGCTCGGTCTATGTTAGTGTGCCTAGCCGTGTGTATAAAAGACCGATCATTGTTTTGTGTTCTTTACTGCTGACTATGGATTTTTAAAAATATTTTTGTCAATAGAAAGGAAGTGGATTATTTCTATGGTGTCTTGTTATAATGTTCAGATTTGCGTGACTGATCCCAACAACAGCAGTTTTCAGCCAGCTTTTCATCAAACACGGCTTGCATCACAGATACATGTCTGTTACTAGTGTTAGTGAACTACATTCCATAGTTTGTATTGATCCAGTCATTTAAAAGCAGAAAGTCTCTCCTTGTATTTTACATCTCTTTAGTTCCATTGTCGGGGCTTGACATAACACTGTCTACATAACAGGACGAAAGATCTTTATCAAACCTGTCTTGAGGGAATTTTAAATTACACCAGGATACAGACATCCTACACCCGGTGAGATGGGATTTGTGACTTCAGCAAGTGGATGTGATACAGCATGAAGCTACTCGTTGTACGGGTAACAGGTATTAGTTGATTGGAGGTGTAATGATCAACATATAGTACGGCTACCAGGATGCGGTGAGCAGAGAGACCACTCCCTATGATTTCTTTAGTGGTGGGGTATGGGTGTGGACAGGGGGATTTTACTGGCATGGACGATGTTAGTTTTTATGGCAGCCCCATTAGATAAGAATAGTGTGAAATTGAAATCAAACTCCAGTGTACGGTCAAAGGAAAGAGTTTGCATCGTTAAGCCCAAACCAAAACCTGTGATCAAGAGAAGGGATTGTATCAGGGTAAAGCCAAAGTTCCGTTTTGGTGATGGTTCTGAAAGGAAAACTCCCAGCAGTGTACTTCCAAGACGAGCTGTTTCATCCGAATCTCAGTTAGATCATGCAGTATTATCATCCTCAACTGACCAAAATTCAGAAACAGCAGATAGCTCATCAAAAGTAAGACACAAGTCTGACCATCATTCAGAAAAATCTCTAGATGCCAAACACAAGTCTGACCATCAATCAGAAACATGCCTAGATGCCAAACACAAGTCTGACCATCATACTGAATCATCACCAGATGTCATACTGAAATCTGACCATCATTCACAAACATTACTAGTCCAAAGACACAGGTCTAGCACTCAGACAGTAACATCAAAAGATGCCAAACAGAAGTCAAATCATTTTTCAGAAACATCACCAGAAACAAGGCACAAATCTACCTACCATTCAGCAGTATCGCTAGAAGCAAGACGCAAGTCTTGGTTAAGTCTTGTAACTAAATGTGCGCAACTTAACCAACTTAATGGAATAAATTATTTTCAGCCTGATGTACAAGAGGTTAAACCTGGTGGTGGATTAGTACAAAATCATATTACTAAAGACCTCTCTCGCACAATGGTGAAAGCTATACCAAATAATCATGTGGTTAAGGAACTACCTCGGACTTTGATAAAATCTATATTAAATAATTATGTGACTGATAAACAGTTCCAGACAATGGTGAAAAATGTTCCAAATTATGTAACAGAAAAGCCAGCTCGGCCATTAGAGAAATTAGATCATGATAAAGAAAGCGATCATCTTGCTAATGTTGTGCTGAAGCAGTGCCGAATTGGATCATCCATTGCTTTTGGATTATTTAGTATTCCATCAAGAGTGGTAGGTTTGATTTTAATATACTTGTTACTGGTACGTACATTATGAAATAAATAGTTCTGATCAGTCATTGAGGCTAATGAAAAGCATAGGTTTAAAGGACTGGGTGTGCCCATGGTTTTATTTTAATTTTATCATTATCATTTATTTTATCCTTTGTCATCAGGTCTTGTGAAGTTGAGCTTATTATATTGTAACTTCTTAAATAACAGAAACCATTTCTTAAGTATATTTATAGTATTTGTCTAGCAGTCTGATAGAAATAACATATGACAGTATCCACTGATTTGAGAAACGGTAATGAGTGAAATTATATCAGCAGTTAATATTTGTTTTTTCCTTTTTACACTTGATTTTAATTGAATATTTGACAAATTATTTGAAAAATATGAGTACAAACCTTGAAAATAAATGTTCAAAAGTCCTTTTCTGTTTTATATTTAGAATGTTTTTTCTTTTGGTTACAAAAGTTTATATGAAATTCAAAGAGAATTTTGTTTTTAAGATGTCTTATCCTAGATTAGTGTGATATAAATAAGCTATTAAATTGCAGATAAAATGGAGATTAAAGTGCTTTGAATATTCATATTACTTTGGACTTTGTTAATGCCATAAAAATAATTATTGTTATTACACCATACCTTTTTTCATGATTTTTAATGGCATTTGTGAAGCTTTACATTTATAAAAAAAATTAAATATAGTAATAAATATATATAAACATTACTTAATTCACAATATGTTTAGATGTTTTTTTTTTCTTTTAGTTTTATGTTATATACATTTTGACCTACTTACATTACAAAAATTAGAAACATATTCATTGCCAAAATTGATTTTGTAATTTTAATGCTCAAAAATACTTTGAGAGCCTAGAATGTTACATTGTCAAATAATTATGTGTAGAGTTTGTGCCTTTAATGTTTGCATTTCTACTAAGAGAATTCTTAAATTAGTAATTAGGAAAATAAAAGCAAAATATCTTTCTCGGCTAATCCAGTAAGCTCTTTCCTAGAATATCAGAGGGATCAGGAAACCTGTTTGTGAAAGAGTAAATAAAAGCAAAACATTTTTCTCTAGTAAATCCAACACGCTGTTGGAAGCACAGTCTTTTTCAAGTAACTAATCCTACAGTCTTGTACAGGTAGTTAGAGGGATCAGGGAACTCTGCTTTCTGAAAAGAGGTATTCATTAGATTCCAGTGGTCTGTGCAAATAAATTGATGTTACTAAGCTGTATTACGGTCTGGTAAGAAGTTGTATAATTACGCTTGGTGTAGGATTTCAAAAAAACTTTAAGCAATTGTTTTACCATTCCATTATAAAAACATGCTTTTGTTTTTGTTTTAACTTTATTGTTAACTTGATGGACACTGGAATGTATATTTTGTGGATTTTTTTTTTTGATTGTATGTTTTTAATATAGTTTAAGAGTTCACCAAAAAACACTTGTCAAATAGGGCGGTGTGGTTCCTCAAGCACTTCTTAGGATTTGTAATGGTAGAAGTATGTGTATATACCCAAGCCACAAAAACATTTTTAATGCTTTGTGAAGGCTTTTATTTTCTTTTTTAATGCAGAAAGCCATCATTAAATCTCAGTCTTATTGTCACATAAAAGTTGAACCTGTTCCTTGATTAAAATCTCCACTCAGTTTTAGTTTGTTGATAATAAAATTACATCTGATAGAGATAATGTTGTCGTAACCGTACCTTGTTACCAATCCTTCTTAATAGCTATATCAAACACAGCATTACAGGTTTATTTGGTGCGAGCAGTGATTGAACTGTTCTGTATTACAGGTATAGTGCAGAGATGCCATAATGATTCAAGTGTGTTAAACTGCTGAACACTGCATGCACATGATCACTCCTGAACCATGACATACCAGCATACATTTAAGAAAGGAGTGTCTCAAATCTTTTCAATTTAACATTTTAATGTGTGGGACATCAAGTGTGTCGACAGGCAATTGTACATCTCCGTCATGTTTGTTGTAGATAAAGATTTACCAAAGTTATAATTGTTAAGTATGATGTACATCCTTGTGGATTTTAGTCGAGTGGATTGAGCTGGGTCAGATATTTTTTATGCGACATATGCCACATTTATTAGCTACATTGTTGTATTTTTTCTCATTCCAAATGGTGCTCCATGACTAATAAATCAGAGGTTGTTGAGTTTGCGCTAACAAGTTTTGTTCATACTAAATCTTTACCCCCAGTAGAGAGCAGTTATTTTTTTGTTTGGGGAATATTAAATAAACTAAAATACTACAACTATTTATACTTTTCCCCTTTCAGTAGCTCAATTCTGTGTTTATTTTTGGGTTCACTTATACTCTCTGGCCCCACCCACCACCCCTATTCCTTCCAGTAGACCTGTTCCATAACTGGTTTCAAAGTTGATTGTATGTGGTGTCCTGTATTTGAAGAGTAGTTTGTAATGTTATGGAGTGGGCTGAAAAGTGATGAGTAATTCTAGGGTCTAGGGTGGAAAATGGAACTTAATGTTAGATTGGGGTGGAGAGGGATGCATGTAGAACAAAATAAAAATCATTTAACATTACCAAATGACCATTATATAAATATTTGGGAGTAGTGTAGAGAGGGGTTCAGAGATTTAAATACTCAGAACCACTCGCTGGGTCATTTTACATGGATATATTTGTTCAGTTGTAATATCACTATTGTGTAATATAACATATATATGTTATGCACTAACACTTCGGTTTGTTTGCTTTTTTCATTTCTAATGTTCGAAATTAATGTAAGAAGATTACGGTAATATGTGTGTTCAGCATTGTCAGACATTCTTTAGGTGTGTGTGTTTTATTTGCCATATGGCCTTGTGTGGGTGAAGTATTAAATACCAAAGACATTTTGTTTTAGGATGGGCTGTAATATAGTAATTTCTTTAATGAAGAATCTGGCTTTTACCTCCACTAACAATGAGATTTATAATAATATGATATAACAGATGCTTCAAATAAAAAGTTTTATTTTGAAAAATTTCCCTGACACTGTGTTTCAAAATTTATGGACCGAGTGTGTGCATTTACACGGAAATAAAATCTAGCTTTTAGTTAATACAAACATCAGGATAATTGGAATTGCATTTTATTAGTCCACTTATACCCACCCACACCTCAAAAAGGTTAATATACTCAACCAAAAAAGAAACTATGCATGTAAACAATAGTCATTTATATCATAAACCAGACGACATTCATAGCAGAAATTCTGGAATGGGATAACCAAACTATTTATGAGGAAGTGTGTGTGTAGTAACATCACAAGTTGCGTACTCACAGTGGTTTTTGATTATGGTGAAATTGCACATTTAAAAAATATTTGATATTTCAACATGCATACTTTCTTTTTTGGTTGAGTATATGTTATTCTTCATCATTTGAAGCACTTAAACAAAAGAAGATATTCTAAATAATACTGTACATTTGTAATACAGTTTTTATTGTTTAATTACATCATTATGAAAGGACTGTTTATTCAGCGGCATTGGAGCTAGATGTTATTTAACAAGGAAACTAGCTACTGCCACATAGGCTATTCTTTCCAATTAGCAGCAAGAGATCTTTTGTATGTGCTTTCCCATAGACAGGACAGCATATACCACAGCCTTTAATAAACCAGTTGGATCACTGGTCAGTGCAAGTGGCTTACACTTACCCATTGAGACTTTGTGGAGCACTCACTCTGGGTTGTTCCTCAAGATTAAAAATTCCATGCATCGACTGGGATTTCATCGCAGTACCTACCAGCCATGAGACCGATAGCTTAACCACTGATGCCAGTTCATTTATTGTTATAAATTGTTAATATTGGTGATATTCCAAACCTCCAATATCATGTGTAAATGCAATCATTTCATATTTCCCTCAATTAAACACATTGCTCTTTCCAACCAATTGGTGTAATCAGTTAAGTGTGGTACTTAAAATACATTAGAACATAGTATGTGGGTGAACTGTACTGTGAACACTTTAAATGCTATTGGCTAATGGATGTCAGATATTTTTAAGAGCTCATTATATCTCATTTGGTTACATAGAGATGTACTAAATCATGCAGATGGTCATCACATTAACAGTATTGAATGTTCCTAACATTATCACAACTTCTGTGTTGACATATTTTTTATGGATGTTCTTTTCAATGCACCCACGTGAAAGGAAATTAATAATAATTACATCAATACTTTATATCAGTTGTTGCATAAAATTTGATTAGGTTTTCTTTTGTTGGTGAACATTCTTAAATTTCCCAATGAAATTGTGTTTGCTTGACAAGACTTTAAATAATGAATAGTTTTTCTTTTGTTGGTAAAAATTCTTAAATTTCCCAATGAAATTGCATTTGCTTGACGAGAGTTTAAATAATGAATATTATTGGTGAGCTGAATACAGTCTATTTGGTTCACATCCCCAAGGCAGAGCATTCACATTATCATCAGTTTTTACTACATGTAGCAACAAAGAGAAATTACTTTTATTAGGATCTTAACATTAATGTTAATATATAATATTCTATTTATTATCCAGTACAATGAGTCTTTTATTATGCTGTATAACAAGTATTGAGAAACCAGTACGTAAAATATATATAGTAAAATGAACTTCACATACATGTAGGTCTTTAAAAAATATCTTGGATTCTTTTACCTCAGTAAATGAGTCTTTTTGTCTTCGTGTAAAAACTCACTGACATTTCAAAGCCCTTTTTTTAAATTTTAACTGTATTTTTCTGTCAAATTATACAAATTATTCTGTGATATATGTACATTTATTACCCCAGTGGGCACTCATAATGGGTTACATAATTTTAGTTATTTTCATGTGTGTAATACCACGCATTGGTTTAACCACACATTTCGTTGGGTTGCTCTGGCTGTTAAGACTAATAAGCTTGCCTGTACTAAATATGACATCATTATAATTTGTAAAAGTGCTAATGATGTCACTAAAACTAGGAAAAGTACAACGTAACGACATCCATAACATTACAGGATAGCATTTCTCTAAACTGTCATGCAATTAGAAAGTTTAAAGTGTTGAACGATTAAAATTGTTTGGGGTAATAAATAGAATATCAAACTCATTACCATTTATGATCAAATTCATGTCCCTCGTGAAATAATTTGATAATAAATGGCAACTAATTTTATATCCTCTATATACAATGATTAATATTAAATATATGATACACATATTTTCAATGTACTGTTGTCCATTTCTTTGTTGTTTATATATTGTAGTATTAATATCAATTTAACAAAATAAGACACCTGAGTAACATGGTACAGTGGTTACAGAGGTCTTACTGTACTGGCTAGATCAATAGAAAACCATTACCTCCAGTCATTTGAAGTCTTGTCCACTCTGTCTTGGTTATTTTCATCATGTGTACAAGCTTTCAATAGCTGTAGCAAAATCAATACACTTCTTTAACTAATTACAAGTCCTGGTTATCGGTTCATGTACAGTGCATCTACATTAGGTCTGTAACATAATAGGTATTGAATGCATTAGAAACAAACCAAAAAATATTTGTTAAATTGTTTTTTTTTTAATTGGTTTTGGTTGTGAAACTAGAGTCATTTCGGACAATGGTATTATATGGATGGATGGATGGATGGATGGATGGATGGATGGATGGATGGATGGATACCATGTATATGCTGTTTCTTTTTCTGTTCTTTTTTAATGTAATTTTTTTATTGTTTGATGTGAGTATGCAGAACTGAATTGAATCTGAAAATAAACTATGTGGGTTTTTTTTTCTGGTTACACAATCCATTGAAATAGTCTTGCCATCATTTATATGTCCCTAAATACTGTGCCATGATTAAAATAATTGATATACATTGTACATGTTCCTCATTTAATTTATCCCCTTGTTTAATTACCCTTGTTACTACTGTGTGTTGATTAATATTTAGTGGTATGTTGGCATAAAGTGTACTCAGGCCAGGACAGAGGGTGTTTCAGGTGCCATTTGGCATAAGCCTACAATTTTGAGGGGTTTATTCCCCCTGGTATTTAGCACTTATTAAAAAAAATACTTAATGAGCAGAGTAAATGACACCTACATTTTCCATCTGGCCTGGGTCTATTTCCAGCTTTGCACAGGCCTGATAGTAAAGCTGTACCAAACAATTTGAAATAATAGGCTAATACATTCATCTGATAATCACCATTATTCTTGATGTTCTCAGTCGGCCCACTAGTAATAAATGTACCAATTTGCGTCTATTCTGTAGTCAGTGGGCTCAGCTGACGTCAATAGCTTTCCAGTTTAGATATAACTAGAAATGATCTGGTGCAGCTGTGTTTTAATATTGTTCTTTAATTTGAAACAATGAATCTTAGTAAGATTATATCATATTTAAAATAGTTTATTCAAAACAGTAATATTTGATCAGTTGCTGTTCAGTTTTAATTAGCCATTGCTTACAGATACACAGTGAATAAATAGTAGTTTAACACCCCAACTCCCAGCACAAAAATAAACAATGGCTATTGGGGGTCATGATAAATATAGATCTACTAAATAGCCCAACATTCTTTTAACTTGAAAATATATTTTCCTTTGTGAAAACCAGTACTTACTCAATAAGTTACATAATTCATCATGTCCAGCTTTAATATTGGTATTTTGTTACAAATATTCAACTATGATTTCATACCCTTAAATTAGAAAATTTAATGGCAGTATCACAATGATATCACATTAGGTGACATATTTCAAGTCATATACAAACTTACTGTTCATTGCAACATCTGACTGACCAAAAGTTGCAAGGAAGTTTCAGACTGGCAAATTTGAGTACACTATAAAGGGAATAAAGGTTTTGATGAATTTCTAGAAAGACGAGAATATATTGATCAACATCAGACTATGCTGTAGAGAATTGGCATCTTCTTCATGAGTTGAATTAAATTCTCATGAGAAAAAGCTCAGCTGCTTCCTTTACCACCAACCTTAGTTATGCAGCGGTTAAGCAATCGGTCTCATGGCTGGTAGATACTGGGATCAAATCTGAGTCGAGGCAGGATAATTTTTGTCTCAGTATTGTCTCCAATCCAGAGTGAATGCTCCGCAAAGGCTCAATGTAAGCCACTTACACAGACCAGTGGTCCACAACTGCTTTATCAAAGGCCATCGTGTGTGCTTTCCTGTCTGTGGGAAAGCATATACAAAAGATCCCTTGTTGCTAATTGGAAAGAGTAGCCTATGTGGTGGTAGATGGTTTCTTCCAAAACCATGAGTCACAGAATACCATGTGAGACACCTAATGGCTGCTGAATAAACAATATGCTGGGGTGTCGTTAAACAAACAATCCTTTCCTTTGCTTTCTTTACCAAGATTGTTGTTCATCTTGTTGACCAGTAACCAGGATCCTCTTTTGACAATCTAAACACAGAACAAGGGTGCATTCATTGGGAGTGGGTCAAGAGGATCTGGACACACTCAGTATGATTTCTTGTTAGTAATATTAATTTTGGCACATCCAGTTTGTTAGTGGTTATGCTGTTTCCTGGAAATAATTACATTTTGTCAGAATATGTCCAAGGATATAAGATCCTTTTAGAAATTTTATTTAAGAATTAGGTTCTTATTGTATTTATAATCAGGTACGCAGACGTGTTTTCCATAACAAATTCCATTCCATTTGTAACCCCTGAAATTGCCTGCTGCAATCAGCAATGCCAAGGAGATTTTCATTCTTAGCAGCACTTTTTTTTGCCGTGGAATATGTATATATTTTCTCAAGGTGTATTTTTTTCTTTTTAAAAATACATTATACTTTATGCTAAAATTGCCGTGGAAAATGCTGTAGACACTTTCTGCACAGCATTTATTTTGCCATGGACATTTTTTTAATTGCAGGGATTGCATTTAAAATCATTTATTTATGGAAAATAACATTGTTGACATTTGTAATAGCTAAAAATAAATATTTTAGACAAAAAGGCAAAGAAGTGCCTTGAAAACTAGTCAGTGCCATTAAAGGTGTTGATCTGAGCTAACCGTTAGCAAGAGCTTCATTGATTACTGCTGGCTTCTCGAGTGTTATACAAGACAGACAAAACTGAGAATACAAGCATGTTTCTCAAGTTACATGTAATCAGGTCCTACACAATAATCTCATCCATATTGTTTGTTTTAGCAACACGTTTAATCGATTTTAACACAAATTGTATTTGTAAACTTCCTAGCTGACAACCATGACAACTACAATACTTTCATCATTACAGCTGCATGACGTCTCACAATAATTGATAATAAAAATACAGGTTGTGTTAATTCAATGGTTGGGTGGTTTGATAAAATACAGATTGTGTTGATTAAATGGTTGGATTGTTTGATAAAATACAGGTTGTGTTAATTCAGTGGTTGGATGGTTTGATAAAATACAGATTTTGTTAATTCAATGGTTTGATAAAATACAGATTGTGTTGATTCAATGATTAGGTAGTTTGATAAAATACAGGTTGTGTTGATTCAATGATTAGGTGGTTTGATAAAATACAGCTGTGTTAATTCAATGGTTTGATAAAATACAGGTTGTGTTAATTCAATGGTTTGATAAAATACAGCTGTGTTAATTCAATTGTTTGATAAAATACAGGTTGTGTTTAAAATCAATGATTGGGTGGTTTGATAAAATACCGGTTGTGTTGATTCAATGATTGGGTGGTTTGATAAAATACCTGTCATGGTTATTCAATGATTGGGTGTTTTGTTAAAATACAGGTTGTGTTAATTCAATAATTGGGTTGTTGGATTTTTTTTTTTCGGGTTTTTATTTATTGACATTGGCATATATTCAAAAACTATATTCTTTGTTGATACCAGTCTTATTGTCGACCACTACTTACATCATTTCAGCTTAATAAGGTCATAGACTTAAAGTATTTTTGAATGAGCCTTGGTGGTCTAGCAGTAGAACATCAGACTCAAGCTGATGACACTTATTCAAAACCTCTTGGTGGCTGGCCCACACATGACTATGTGTTAATAGCCAAATGTTTGACATTCAATAGCCGATGATTAATAAATCAGTGTGCTTTAGTAGTGTCATTAAATAAAAAAAAAATTAAAAAATTAAGATAAAGGCTTATGAAATTAATAATTAGCCAGCTATTAACTAATTATTATTTGAATTTTGAAATATGCCTAATACATTTTTTTAAATTTACTAATAATTAGTCTTTGGATGATCTTTTGTTTGTTTTTTTAATTAAAGTTTTGAACAGATTATTTAATTTAGCTGGCCTAACTGTTGAATGTCTGTATATGATAAATAAAAAGATTATACTTTCTTTTGTTGGATATTAAACGTACTTGTATCGAGTGTTTAAACACTGTTTACTGTTTCTATGTATTGCCAAGACGGCTTTACTTATATCGTGAATTAGGTGAGCTGGAAATAACTGACTTGAGGTATGGCATTTCAAATAAAGTAGATACACCTCCATTTGTGTGTGATAAATGTCAAGTAACTTGATAATAGACTGTGAGACGTTACCGACCTGTGGAATGTGTTCTGTTTGACTGCCGATTGTTAAAGATCCCTCAAGTATAAAACTTTTGCCCCAGCTTTTTTTTTAGTGTTTTAACCCTGAAAGGTCTGTAAGTGTTGTATATGTATGACTTAACAATTTATATGTAAAAGGAATTGCATGAAATAAAGGTCATATTTACATACACAGCTTGAAGACATTCCTGAAATAGACTATATTTAAATACAAACAACACATTCAGATTGTGGATATTTTTGTAGGTGGTAGTGGGGGTGGGTACCAATTTATTTAAGTTCCAAACATATGTTATGTAAGCAAAGAATATATGTAAAATACACATACACAAACAATTTGGGTTGGGGGAAGCATTGCAAAGACTCCAAATGGTCTCATAGTATGTAAAATATTAAACATCTTCTTAAATGTTCATTTGTATGTAGATTTACAATTAATAAAAATTCTCTTCATTTTATGTTAACAATATGTCTTTATTTATTTTGCAGTCCAATAGCAATGGTTACACTGATGGGCAGGGTCTGGTTACCATCCGGATGATGCCAGATGATCATGGAAGATTTGGCTTCAATGTCAAGGTGAGTCAGAATTTATCTTGATGATGTCAACTGGCAAGTTTAAACTTGTATTAGTACTATTACTTTATGTCTTCAGTTTTTATGTCTCTCTATGATAATATGTATTATGGAATGGTATTATTTATCCATCCATCCTTTCATCCATCCATCCAACTAACCAACCATCCATCCATCCAAATAGCCATCTCTCTGCCCGTCCGTCCATCTGTCTGTCTGTCCTTCTGTCCATCTGTCCATCCATCCAAACAAGCAACCATCCATCCAAGTTTTTTATTTGTGTAGTCCGCATTGTCTCTATCATTCAATGATGAATCATCAAACCATGTGTGCTTCCACTGAATAGCAGACGTAGACCTTGTCTGCCAGTTCCCCTCAAATGTTCAATGCTTTATCACTGAACCTGATATAGTAGTAAAATATGGTGACATTTCTCATTATATACCATATTTGGGTCACTGAACATTTTTCTTTTCATTCATGATCAAAAGAAAATCTTTTTTGATGCCTGTCTTTTGTACTGTTTGATGGAGGTTCATCAGACTTGGTGTAGTAGTAGCCGGCCTTGGTGGCTCAGTGATTAAGCTGTTAGTCTTATGGCTAGTAGGTACTGGGATCAAATCTCAGTTGAGGCATAAGATTTTTAATCTTGTTACCTGCTCCAACCCAGAGTGAATGCTTCACAAAGGTTCAGTTGGTAGGTGTAAGCCACTTGGACCGACCAGGCCATGGTATGTGCTGTCCTGTCTGTGGGAAAGATCCCTTATTGCTAATTGGAAAGAGAAGCCTATATGGAGGTAGCTGGTTTTATCTAAATACTGTGAGTCACAGAACACCATATATCAGACACCTAATAGATACTGTATTATATACATAGGTCTTATTTCATGCTTACATCATACCATTTTGTTCTATAGAAAATTTTCTAAATGGCTTGTTCCATCTGGTTATTCATACCTGTTAGTTTTTTATTTTTTTCTCTCTGTCACTTTTGCAAACCTGATTGTTTGTAGTAATTGTTTTGTAAATTTGGTATGTGATTTTGTCTTGAAAGTCCTGCTTACAAGGTTTGCTTTTCAGTCACTGACCTCGTGCAGAGGTTTGTTTAAGGGTTCTTACTACAATCTGATGATGTGGGACACTGGCATGTATTTCAAATGTGCTTCTCATTTGCGTTCTATTTTTTAACACCAGAGCTCAATTAGTTTTGCTAATTTCAACAAACTGTTAGTTCCATGACATTTAAAATCATTACTTTGTGAATGTTTGTTTTTTGTTTAATACATGTAGCTGCATGTTGATATCTCTTTTATTTTAAATAGTTATTTAACATCTAACACAGTTCCTTATCCAAATACATGTTTTATTGTTACAGGGTGGTGCTGATCTTTGTATCAAGGGTGACACCTAACTATTCCTTATTTAAATATTTTATTGTTACAGGGTGGTGCTGATCAAGGAATGCCGATCATTGTATCAAGGGTGACACCTAACTATTCCTTATCTAAATGTTTTATTGTTACAGGGTGGTGCTGATCTTTGTATCAAGGGTGACACCTAACTATTCCTTATCTAAATGTTTTATTGTTACAGGGTGGTGCTGATCAAGGAATGCCAATCATTGTATCAAGGGTGACACCTAACTATTCCTTATCTAAATGTTTTATTGTTACAGGGTGGTGCTGATCAAGGAATGCC